>CANUEP010243594.1:0-151102 GCA_947857235.1 Jatropha podagrica
GTTTGCAGAGATTCTAACCAAGATTGATAGGCGATCTGGTAAAGAGCTTGAGAAGGAGCCTAAATTCTTGAAGAATGGTGATGCTGGATTCGTTAAGATGATTCCCACCAAGCCCATGGTTGTGGAGACCTTTTCTGAGTACCCTCCTCTGGGTCGTTTTGCTGTGAGGGACATGCGCCAGACTGTCGCAGTTGGTGTCATTAAGAGTGTTGAGAAGAAGGACCCAACCGGTGCAAAGGTTACCAAATCCGCAACAAAGAAAAAGTAAAGCATTGGGTTAATGGAACAATTTACAGTTATTAGTTTAGTTATGTTTTGATTTGAACCTGTGTCTTGCTGTTGTTTTTTGGTTTCAATTTCAGTTTTCTTGCAGTTTTGTCACTTAATAGTTCTGAAGTTATTGTCTTTTGCGTCTTGTTCTGAATTGTTATATGGTGTTTTTCGTCGTTTTTTTTGTTTGGAAAAGTAATCTTTATCGTCTAAATGCTGGTTTTTCCTGAAAACCGGAAAATTCGGGGACTGGTTAATCGTCTGACGTCTCCCTCTTTTACTTTTAATTGAAAGAGCCATAAAAGTAGTCTACGGCCGTTCTCAACGCAACCTTAAGTTGGGCTGTGAAACGTAGGGAAAAAGAGCCGAAATGATTAACTAAAGTTTAAACTTGCCGGCCAGTGCGGAGGAAGGGGCCTGAGCCTTTTCTACTTGTGATTAGCCCATCTGATGAATCGCCTAATGAGACAAATTACCAGTCTTCTTCACCACAGGAACAGAAGCCGACAGATGAAAGTTTTCCGTTTTTTCATCATATAAAAATATAATTCACTCTCAAAGTTTGAATTTTTTATGAAATATTTCACTCCCAGACTAATAACGAATGACCATATAACGTAAACTGAAACCGCTGAATCTGGTTTTCTTGTCCTTATGCATGTTTTATCTGTCGTGTTATAAGTATTTCTAATATTAAATTCTGCAAAACAAAAGTTTTTCTGCGAGGTGGTGAGGAGGGTTCTCATTCTGATAGAAAATATCTTTTGCTTCTTTGGGTCAAATCCCATTCCTCGTTTTGGCATCGCAATTTGGTTCTGTAATTTCAGTTAGAGCTTTGATATACCAAATTTCCCCTTTCATACCGACACCCATAATGTATAGTTTAATTTTGGTATAATCACATATTTCTCTTAAAGGAAGGATAGATTTTCCAATTCCCCTTTTTCTCTAATTAGTAGTTAAGAGTGTGGGACAAAGCCTATTTCTTTTAACTTAAATACTCTCCATCGCTTAGCAATACTTTCTTGATATGGTATTAAGGCATGAGAAATTGCCTGTTCAAAAATCCTAAATTTTTTAATTGTGCCAATAGGCTGAGCTCTTAACTTAACTTGATGTTAAAGATAAATATATTAATTACAAAGCATAAATAAGTTTATTATAAAATTAAAAGAAATCATTAGTAACCAATGGGTAAAACAAAATGTTTTTGACTATTTGCAGTATATTATTTCATTAATATTAATTACATAATAAAGTACATGTTTAGTTGATGGGTTCCATCCCCAACAACTATTTGGTGCACTCTTGTATATGGGAATACTTCAATGTTCCTTTCACTTGAAGAGACGACCAAATCAAGCAATAAAACTTCTACTATGGAAAAAACTTCAAATGAAAATAATTTGGTTTTTGAGTTTGCTAGTACCCATCATTCAATAAAAATAAAATAAATAAATAAAATACCTCCTTATATATATATATATATATATATACATATATCACATAGTCTAGGAGCTTCTTTTTCATCAAAACTCAGTTAGATTCAAGATTTTGTTGAAATGGGTTCTTTAGAAAGATCAAAAAAGAAGGTTCAGTTATGGAAAAAAGCTGTTGTTCATTTTGCTTTGTGTTTTGTTATGGGTTTCTTTTCAGGATTTGCTCCTACTGGTAAATCTTCAGTATTGTCAAGTCAAATTATTTCATCAAGCATATCTCATTTTTCTCCACAACCTGTCGAAGCGTTTCATTTAGCAGTGACTCCACAGCCTGCTGGAGCTGAGAATGTAAACCGGAGTTTAGTAGCTGAAACTCCAGTGGCAACTCCGGCGAGGTCTAAAGAATATGCAGAACGTGCAAAGTTTTTGGAAACACAAGATCAAGAACATGAACAGGAAAAAGAAAAAGAAGAAACAACGTTGGTTCCAAGAAGATTATTAGTTATTGTTACGCCAGTGAGTAGTAAAGATCGGTATCAAGAAGTGTTTTTAAGGAGATTAGCAGATACTATAAGATTGGTTTCACCGCCATTGTTATGGATTGTTGTGGAAGGGCAAACTGAGTCAGATAAAGTATCAGAACTACTTAGAAAAACAGGTATTATGTATAGGCATTTGGTGTCAAAAGAGAACTTTACAGATGCAGAAGCAGAATCAGATCATCAAAGAAATGTTGCTCTTAGGCATATTGAACATCACAGGCTTAGTGGGATTGTTCATTTTGCTGGCCTTTCCAATGTCTACGATCTTGCCTTCTTTAATGAGCTTAGACAAATTGAGTATGTACAAAACTTCTCCCCATCTCTTATCATTGTGCACTAGTTAAGTTGTTGATGCAAAATTTTTCCAAATTATTATCTTTTAACTGCTGTGGTAAAATGAAGTGAAAGAAAGGGGTAAAAACTTAGGCAGGTTAAGGCAAATAGGAAGTTCATTTTCTAGGCTGGAAGGTGGAATGAAATTATCAAAGTTTAGGTTTTTCTTGAAGAAATTTCAGTGGCAGCTGGAAAATGAGATTCCTTTGGTGTACCGAATAGATGTTTTTAGGTTTTTAATTTGCATTTTACACCAAAACAATATAGGATTGGTCAGGGAAAAACAACCCAGATGATGATTCATTTGATTTTGACTATTTCTTTATTGGGTAATCAAGTTAGGTTTTATGATATTCTCGAAACATAAAAAAGTTGTTGGAGTTTTGTTGGGTTTACGAGGTTTTTGTTTTGTCCTTGGTTTTGGCAGGGTGTTTGGGACATGGCCAATGGCGTTACTGTCAGCAAACAAGAACAAAGTGATAATAGAAGGTCCTGTCTGCGATTCCTCAGTAGTTCTTGGATGGCATCTAAAGAAAATGAACAATGAAACAGAAGAAAGACCTCCAATTCATATTTCAAGTTTTGCTTTCAATAGTTCTATTCTTTGGGATCCTGAAAGATGGGGTCGCCCTTCTTCAGTTCCACATTCTTCACAGGTATTTATATATCGATTTTTACAGTTCACGGTAAATTCAACTAATACCTGTTCGCTCTAAACGTAAAGAGAATAGAGTCGGAGTCAAAAATTATTTTCCTTGCAGATAAATATAACATCTTAAAGTCAAAATCTTAAAATACTAAACTTGTCATTTGGACAAAATCTTATAAAAGATCCCCAATGTCTTAATTTAATTTTTATAAAAATAATATGTCCATATAATGTCTTATAGTCTAATTTTGTGGTCGTGTAATTTATTTTTAATTGGACGAAAAATATGAAGACGTGAATTAGATGTTAAGAGTAAAAAAAAAAATACTAAAAAACATAGAAAATAAATTTATTAAGAAATGAAATAATGATGTTAAGAGTAACCTCTTCATGTTGCTTCAATTGATTATTAACATTAAAATTCTCAAAGTTTAAGATTTTTGGCCACCTTGTAATGATGCATCCATGCAAAAACTTTGCTTTCCTCCTTTTCCTTTACTTGTAATGAGAAAGAAAGAGAGAATCTTACTCTACATTTGTTAATCCTAATTAATTATATACAGAGTCCTAATCATGTGGGGTCCAATTATTACCAACTGGTAGATGTATTGTATCATTTTGGTTATACAGAGGTTTGGGCCAACTCCCAAACCATATTAAATCTTATAATCACGTTTCCTTACCAAATTATTCCCTTCGTCGTATAATTTTAATCATCTTATAATCTATTTGCTTGATAGAATTCAATCAAATTTGTCAAACAAGTTGCTCTTGAAGATGAGACCAAGCTGAAGGGAATCCCACCAGAGGACTGCTATAAAGTCATGCTTTGGCAGCTTAATTTTCCCGATCAAAATCAAGCCAGCTCAAGAAGATGAGAAAGGAAAATTTGGTTAGAGAGATTTCAAAATTGGTCCTATACATTAGCACCATTTTTACCCTCATTGAGCTTTTTTTTTTTTCCATTTTGTTGTAGTATGAGATTGAGAGCAAATGTATTGAATTTTACATGGTCGCTGCACTGTTTATAACCAAACAAAACGTTAAGCTAAACTAATTTGAAACACAATAAAACAGAGAAGAAAAGAGGTTGGAATAGTGTAAGAAACGACTTGTGTTTTGAAGATTAGTATCTCCTCCCATTTGTCGTTGGATTATACTTGGAAAATGATGTTGTAGAACGAAAGCGAGACCGATTGAGAAGGCGGAAAAAGACGTTAGATGTTTGTGTTTGCCCATCGGCCCAAATGGCCAGTAGTTGGACCCAATCGTACCCTAATTCATATTCCAACACTCTCCAAGGGCCCAATAATAACCCATTAATGCTAAATTTGAGGAGAAAATATTTTTTTATTCGATAGGAGGGTAAATGGACTAAAACAATATGATGTGCTATACAACAGAGATAAATTTCCAGTGACCGATCAAATTAGTGAAAACTCGTACGATAAAAGAGACTATAACTCGAAACTTCTTAGTCGATGATCAATTATTTAGTGCTATCTCTTTCTCTCTCATTTATTTAGCGATAATTATTTAATATAATACAAGTCTTGAACTTCAATTATTATTGAGCCATCAAAATTTCCCAATTTGGATATGCTAACTAATTAGCTAAAATCATTAACTCAAAATTTTATTTTGTTACATCACAATTTCAAGAAAGGCTAAGGCTACCCACAAAACATACATTTCCCTTTCTTTTTCCAATCAATTTAATTGGAAATCAGCATCACCACGTGTAACTCCATAATTCATCTAAAAATACAATGTATTTCTAATAATTTAATTCAATTATACTCTTTATTTTTTTTTATTAATGATACATTCTATCCATCAAAACCATTAATTAAATTACTATATTGAAAGAGTAAATACTAACAACGTGACATGCAATTAGGTTGGTTAACAACACTGGCCCTACTTAAGACAAATAATTTTCAACTACACGACATGAAATGCTGGCTAATAAGCTTCCCAAACCTACTCTAATAATGGGATGAGTTGTTGAATTTGGGACACGAAGGCCACTCATTAGAACTTGATTATACCTTACAAATTGATTTTAAAAATATATTAATTTACCCACGAGTTGTTATTCACTTGGCAACACAGACTTGGTATGTGAAAATAAAATTATTAGATTCAATCCTTATCAAACGCACCTGCAAGAAGGGACAATGAGCATTAATTGTGATTGAATTCTGAATCGGATTACGCGGTTCTCGATAATGGGTTGCAGACACCAGTGATATATATTTGTATTGATTTCTCCCTACCACACTAATAATCATATTAGCTAAAACTACAAGCAAATAACCAAAACCAAGAACAGAGGTAGAAAATATTTTAAGCTGGCACAAGAGTTGGATTAGGTTAGGTTAATTACCATGTGGTCTTGTTGGTAGAAATAGACAATATCCATTTATTAATTAGATAATAATAATAATAATAATAATAGAATGATCTTTGTGTGGTGGGCTATCAAAAATCAAAATTTAATTAAGTAGAAGGAAAAATAATTATTTAGGGTTAAGCTCTGTCCTCTTATGAGTCAACAAAATATAAAAATCCAATTTTTATTAATCTAATATTCTTTAACAAAAATAAAGCATAACCCAATATTTGACGCCGATGATGTTTATGTTCTTGTAATACTATTCAAATGTAAATTCTTATTCTCATTATTATTATTTTCTGTAAAATGTTATAAGAATCGTGATTGTCTCTGTATGAATCGAATTCTATAATTTTGTGGAAATGGTCTACTAAATTCAAGCATGCTTATTCCTTGAGTTACTCATCGCTTGCCGCTCGTAATATATATAAATACAAGAAAATATATTTTGCTTTTATTGTAATTGAAAAAAGAGAACAGAGGAAAAACATGTATATGCTTACGCAAGAGTGCAATCCGAGGTTGAATTATATTGTTATTATCCTAAATTTTATCGAAGGCTTTTGCTGCTTTGATATCTTGTTTTTTGTTGACGTTAGATTTCAACTGTTTCAGTTAAAAAAAGAAGAAACAGTTGAACTGTAACTTGTACAGTTTGACAGCGTCTTGTATTGGCTCAAAAACTGGAAAGTGACCGCATAAGATCCCTGCACCGAAAGAATGGGGTCATTTACATTAATGGAGTGGGACCCTTATTATCAAATTCAAGAAGAGAGAGAGAGAGTGGGGTCACACTTAGCTAAACCAGCTGGGTTTGCTTCATATTCTCTCATCATTGAAATCTTCTTGTTCTTTGTTAACTAAAAAAAGATCTGTAATACTATCTCTCTACTGCAAAACCATTCGCCTGTTTCTTTTTTTGTTATCTTTTTTGTTTATTTGGAGAAGAAGAAGATAAAGAAAAGATAGATAGAGACTTGTCCATCTGAGAGATCTGGTTAGTACTTTCTTTTTCTTTTTATTTTCTTCTAGTTTATGGACCCTCAATTATGAGATTAGCTTTTTCTGTAACTCGTTTTATGTATTTTAATTCTGTATTTTCCTCTCCTTTTTGCATTAATTGTTTTCGTTCAAATTATGGTTCTTGCTAAATACAGCATTGCTTTGAATTAGCTGTTTGTCGGTGGTTTTTTTTTTTTTTTTTGTGGGAATTCTTTGTTTGCTGGTTGAGAAAATGTGTGAAAATAACTGGAGAAAATTTACTTACTCAACAGTTTCGAATCTGGAAAAATCACTTGCATACTGTTCTAGGCTGACTGGCCAAAAGTCGGGATAATCTGAACTTAAGTCAACCATTTGATTTTTTTTTTTTTTTTTTAATTTTTTGAACCCCAAATCTTAAATTATGTTCCTTTTCTTTACGTATTTTTTGTGTTTATCTTGCTATCTCCCTCACTTTGATTTTCTTAGATTTCCAGGAAATTTAGTGTTGTCCACATACTTCTGTATCTAGTGCTGCATTTCCTTTACCTGCCTACCAATTTGTTATAAAAAATGAGCTAATCTTTTTTTTTTTTTTTTTTTTTT
Source organism: Jatropha podagrica (assembly GCA_947857235.1). NCBI lineage: Eukaryota > Viridiplantae > Streptophyta > Magnoliopsida > Malpighiales > Euphorbiaceae > Jatropha > Jatropha podagrica. Next base: position 7,219 of record CANUEP010243594.1, read on the forward strand.
TTTTTTGTGAACTAATGTGATCTGTGAAGTGTAATTGAAATTCCAAGCTTAAATATTTCGGTTTATTTCTTTAAAAAGATTGAGCAGGGAATGATAAGATGGGTAGGAAAGGAAAATGGTTTTCTAGTGTAAGGAAAGCTTTCAGCCCTGATTCAAAGGGGAAGAAAGATCAGGTACTTAATTCTTTGTTTTCAATTGTATGGAACTTTTTGAAATTTTGGATTCGATTTTTCAGTTTATACTTATACTGCTGTGTTTTAGAAATCAAATAAATCAAAAAAGAAATGGTTTGGCAAGCAACATCAACCGGATTCTGATTCCAACTCTGTAGAAAATGTCAGAGCACTTTCTCCTCCTCCGGTGCCTGCTCCTCCTTCTCCTTCTCCTCCTCCTCAGCCAGAAGAGATAAAAACAATTGAAGCAACAAGTGAACTGGACAACCATGCCTATTCTGTTCCGGTTGCTCCCGCCGAACCTGCTTCTCCTCCTGTTGAGACCACTGAGGAGGTTGTTCGACTTGTCAAGGTTAATAAGTATGCCGGAAAATCAAGGGAAGAAGTAGCTGCCATCAAGATTCAAACAGCATTCCGAGGCTACATGGTGTGTGCCGTAATCAGTATCTTATTATTATTGATTGTTGTGTGGTTAAGTTCATGTCTCTATTCCATATGGATGCCATAGCAGTTCTCAAGTTGATGTATTCATAGTTACTTCTATCATCGCCACACAAGATCTATCCTGAACAATACCATATTTACTTTTAAGGTTGAAGCTATTCTTTTTACTGATGAAAAGCAGAATCGTTGATTATCACAAAAGGAAACCATAACAAAAGCTTATTGTTACTGTTGTAGTTATAAGTTGTCAGTGTTGTATCTTTCCTTATGGGTTGAAATTCTGACAAAATATTTGAGTTACTTGTCATGCAGATTGATTTTTTGTATAGCATTTATTGTTTGATGGTATTATAACTTATGACTTGCCTGTTCCCTTGCATATGAGACCTAATATTAGCTAATGTAGTTCTGGTGCTACATATGTAAATAGGAGGAAAAAATGAAAAGAAAAGATGAACAGATAGAGATAGATATGTATTTTGAAAACGTTTATTTTGATTTTTCTTGTGCAAGATAATTGTATCTCGACTCCCAGGGAAATATTGTTTATGCTAAAGTTAGAAGAAGGATAAGATAATGATTTTTCTGACTTGACCATTTATTTGTTTTCTGGTAATTTAGGCCTTATTGTTATTTTAGAACAATTTGTCATTGTTTGCCTTCTTTTTGGGGGAGGAAGAGAACAGATGGAGGGAAGGGAGGGTTGAGTGAAGAGAGCGAGATCAAACTTCTATCATCATATTATTTTGCAGAGTGGACTGATGAAGTTAAATCTTGCATTTCCGATTTCTTTTTTAGGCAAGAAGGGCGTTGCGGGCTTTAAGAGGGTTGGTGAGGCTCAAATCACTGATGGAAGGGCCAACTGTAAAACGACAAGCCGCACATACCCTGCAGTGCATGCAGACTCTAGCCAGGGTGCAGTCTCAAATTCACTCAAGAAGGGTCAGAATGTCAGAAGAGAACCAGGCCCTCCAGAGGCAACTCCTACAGAAACATGCACAAGAGCTTGAGAAGTTGCGGGTATGTGTGATTGTATGATCTATCCAAATTAGTTTGCTGAACTATATAGTGTACATAGAAAAGTTATGAGGCCTGCATGTCATTTCTTGCATGATATGTTTAATTTAGATGAACACTGTTTAGGATGCCTGCATGGCATTTCTTCTGGGAATAACACGCGGTTTTGATTTTTACACATTGTCCCTTCACTAAAATAACTAAATGATTGTCGTAATAGATGGGAGAGGAATGGGATGACAGCCTACAGTCAAAGGAACAGATTGAAGCTAACCTGCTAAACAAGTACGAGGCAGCTATGAGAAGGGAAAGAGCAATGGCTTATTCATTCACCCATCAGGTAATGAATTTCCTCCATTATTTTAACCTGCCTGATGGCGTTACGAGTATTTATAATGTGTTCTGATTTCGAAGCATAACTCGCTTGGAATCCCTTAACAGAAAACTTGGAAGAATTCTTCAGGACATGCAAATCCTATATTTATCAGCTCAGGCAATCCCTCCTGGGGTTGGAGCTGGTTGGAGCGATGGATGGCAGCCCATCCATGGGATAGCCGGAGTACCACAGATAAAGAAATCAATAATGACCATGCATCTGTAAAAAGTGCAGGCCGCAGCATAGTTGGAGGAGAAATCAGCAAGTCTTATGCTCGTTACCAGCTCAATTCTGATAAACTATCACCTATAGAAAGCGAGAAGGCAAGGCAAACCATGAGCCCACGTTCTCCCTCTACTCCTTCCAAGCCAGTTTCTTCTACTGTTGCTAGAAAATTGAAGTCAGCAAGTCCAAGAAGCAGCATTGGAGGTCTAGATGATGACTCTAGAAGCATGGTCAGTATGCAGTCAGATCGATATAGAAGGCATAGCATTGCAGGATCATCTGTGAGGGATGATGAGAGCCTTGGTAGCTCTTCAGCAGTTCCAAGCTACATGGTACCTACTGAGTCTGCAAGAGCAAAGTCCAGATTGCAAAGTCCATTGGGGGCTGAGAAAAATGGGACACCAGAGAAGGAAAAAGGGACACCAGGACCTGCAAGAAAACGGCTTTCTTACCCACCTTCACCAGCCAGGCCAAGGCGGCAGCCAGGTCCGCGAAAGGTGGAAAGCAACTTAAATGTAGAAAATGGTGTGGCTAATGGACAAGGCTAAATGCTTCAAATTGTGGAGGAATGAGCATGCAGTGGTTATGATTCTTTAGAGAACACAAACATGAGAGAAAAATAAGAGTAACTCTATTTCTAAATCCTCTCTTGTTGTTCAAAGTATTTATTCATTGCTGAGCAAGTGTTGTTTTGGGGTGAAATTAGCATCTTGGGTTAGTCCTTTCCTGGGTATTTTATTTGTTCTTATCTATTTGTTTATAAATCTACTCTTATTCATTGCTTGGGATACTGATATTTGTATCACGACAAAAATAATCTCCAAATTGACTTTGAGCAACTTGTTATCATTTCCTTTTTCATTAATTTTCTTGATTTCTTGAATTGACTCGCCATTATTCCTAGTTCTTGAGACCTTTTGATATCATTCCTTATACATATAAAGGATAGTAACATACATAGTTGACAATATATTCAGGTTCGGATTGGCTCTCAGTATTAGGAAAATTTTTTTTATCATAATTTTTAATAGATTCTAAGTGATAGATTGCAAATGAAAATGCAAATGATAAAGTAGTTCATGAGCCATTAAATGGAGAACAAAGCTTTGTTTTTCTTTCTCCTTTTAAATCAAGTTTCATTATTAAATGTTTTTTTACAATTTTTAATTAAGTTTCAAGAAAGTTCAATTGAGAATTTTGTTTCATCTATTTCTCAATCATTATCATTATAGTTTTTTTTTTTTTTTTTCACGTCGGATGCCTATCTCGCCCGCTCGGTGCCATTTCGGATGCATGCATCACTAATATCTCTTAAAAATATTATGATCTCAAAATGGCGTGCCAAGTAACAGATAAAGATATATTAGGTCAAAACTGCAGAATACTTCCAGAGTGGCACCAATTATGCACACAAATTTATATAGCATATGCAATTCTTAATGATTCATTAGGCAAGTGAGTTAGGCACAACGATTTGACCACAAGACCTTAAAGTACCAATTAAAAGATCCTATACAACCTGTCTATCAAGTGTAAAGGCGATATCGAATATGGAACAAGTGTCCATACATGACTTCTTAGTCCAAAGGGGTATATCATTAGATTTGGAGCCGAAAGCTCTGGCACAGAATTGCTCAAAAATGAATCCAATGCTGCCTACATGTCTTAGAGGATATATTATTGCCTAGAATTGGCATGCCAAGAAACAAACGGAGAGGTATTCAGCCAAAACTGCCAAATGCTTTTAGTGTGGCATTGATTTTGTGTATGAATTTAGATGGTGTATGAAATTCTTAATAACGCATTGAGCAGGCGAGATAGGCAAATCAATTTGACCATAAGATCCCTAAACTATCGCCTAAAAGACTCTATACAAGCTACTCGTCACTCTATAAATGATAACAACTTCGTAACCGACCTTCATACAAAGTTTCTTAGATCTAAAGGGTTTTTAATTGGGTTTTGGGAAGTGAGAAGTTTGGAACGGAATGATCCAAAAATGATTCTAATGCTTCCTACATGTCTTAGATAAAATATTATAGCCTCAAAATGGCTTGCCAAGGAACAGACAGAGAGATATTGGGCCAAAACTATCAAATGCTTCTGGAGTGACACATATTTTACGCATGAATTTATATGGCTTATGCAATGCTTAATGACGCATCGAGCAGCCAAGATAAGCATACCTATTTGACCAAAAGAACCTAAAATATCACCTAGAAGACCCTATACGAGCTGCCCATTAAGTATACAGAGGATATTAGTTTCGGAACATGCCTTCATATAAGGCTTCTTAGGACAAAAGGGTTTATCATTGGATTTTGGGGCCTGGGAACTCCGGTATGAAATGGACAAAAAATGATTCCAATGCTTTCTACACATCTTAGAGAAAATATTATAGCCTAGAAATGGCGTGCCAAATAAAAGAAAGAGAGGTATTGGGCCAAAATTGCTGAATGGTTCTGTAGTGACATCGATTTTTTGCATGAATTTATACAGCATATGCAATTCTTAATGAAAAATCGGGCAGGCAATATTGGGATACCAATTTGACTATAAGACCATAAAATATCACCTAAAAGATCCTATATGAATTGTCCGCTAGGCGTACAAATATATCATCTTTGGAACAGGCCTTCATACAAGGCTTCTTAGACCAAAGAGGTTTACCATTGGATTTTGGGAAAATGATCCAAAAATGATTCCAATGCTTCTTACATGTCTTAAATGAAATATTATGACCTCAAAATGGAATGCCAAGCAATAAATAGAGAGATATTTTGGCAAAAATTATGGAATGCTTTCGAAGTGGAACTGATTTTGCATATTAATTTATACGGCGTATGCAATTCTTAATGACACATCAAGCATGTGAGATAGACATACTAATTTGACCATAAGACCCTAAACTATTATCTATAAGATCCTATATGAGTTGTCCGTCAGGTGTACAGACAATATCGGCTCTGGAATTGACCTTCTTAGACAGAAAAATTTTGGAGCCTGGAAGCTTCAACACAAAATCACCCACAAATGATTCCAATGCCTCTTACATGTCTTATAAGAAATATTATGCCCTCCAAATAGCACGCTAGTTGATAGATAGAGAGATATTATGCCAAAACTACCGAATGATTTTGGAGTGGCACTGATTTTATGCACTAATTTATATAGCATATGCAATTTTTAATGACGCATCGAGCAGGCATAATAGGCATATCAATTTGACCACAAAACCTTAAAATATTCTCTAGAAGACCCTATACGAGCTACCTGTCAAGTGTACAGATGATATTGACTCCGAAACAGCCCTTCATACAAGGCTCTTTAAACCAAATGGGTGTTTAACTTCAGATTTTGGTGCCTGGAATCTCTAACATAAAATCACACAAAAATGATTCCAGTGCTTTTTATATGTCTTAGATGAATCATTACGGCCTCAAAACGGCATGCTAAGTAACAGATAGAGAAATATTAGGCCAAAATCGTCGAATGCTTCTAGAGTAGCACTGATTTTTCTCATGAATTTATATGGTATATACAATTCTTAATGACGCATCGACCGGGGAGATAGACGTACTAATTTGACCACAAGACCCTAAACTATTGTCTAGAATACCCTATACAAGCTGCTCTTTGAGCTTATAGACGATATCGAATCTAGAACAGGCCTTCATATATGGCTTCTGAAACCAAGAGGGTTTACCTTTCGATTTTGGGACCCGGAAGCTCCAGCAAGGAATGGCCCAAAAATGATTGTAATGCTTCCTACATGTCTTAAAAGAAACATTATAGCCTCCAAATGGTGTGCCGGGTAATAGACATAGAGATATTATGCCAAAACTACCGAATGCTTTCTGAGTGGCATCGATTTTGCATATTAATTTATGTGGCGTATGCCATTCTTAATGATGCATCAAGTAGGTGAGATAAGCACACCAATTTGACCATAAACCCTAAACTATCACCTAGAGACTCTATACAAGCTACTCGTCAAGCGTACAAACAATATCAACTCTAGAACAAGCCTTCATACAACATGTCTTAGAGAAAATATTATGGCCTTGAAATGGCATGCCCAGTAATAGACAAAGAGATATTGTGCCAAAATTGTTGAATGCTTTCAAAGTGGCAATGATTTTGCGCATTAATTTATATAGTGCATGTAATTCTTAATGATGCATCGAGCAGGCGAGATAGGGATACTGATTTGATAAAAGGCACTAAAATATCACCTAAAAGTCCCTATACGAGCTACCCATTAGGTGTATAGATGATATCAGCTTCAGAACAGGCCTTCATATAGGGCTTCTCATACCAAAAGGGTTTATCTTTGGATTTTTTGAGCTAGAAGCATTGACACGGAATCGCTTGAGAATCATTTTAATGCTTTTGACAAGTCTTAGATGAAATATTATGGCTTTGAAATGTCGTGCTAAGCAACAAACAGAGAGATATTGAGCCAAAACTATCAAATGCTTCGAGAGTGGCACTGATTTTGCACATGAATTTATATGGAGTATGCATTTCTTAATGACACATCGAGTAAACATGATAGCCATACCAATTTGACCACAAGATCCTAAACTATTGCATAGAAGATCCTATACAAGCTGCTCATCAGGCATGTAGACGATATTAGCTCTAGAATAGGCCTTCATATAGGGCTTCTTAGACCAAAGGGGTTTCTCCTTGGATTTTGGGGCCTAGAAGCTCCAAGATGGAATTGCCCAAAAATGATTTCAACACTTCCTACATGTCTTAAACAAAATATTATTGCCTTGAAATGGCTTTTCAAGCAACAGACGAAGTGATATTAGGCCAAAACTGTCAAATGCTCTGGAGTGGCACCGAATTTGCACATGAATTTATATGGCGTATGTAATTCTTAATGGCGCATCGAGAAGGCGAGATAGGCACACTGATTTTACCACTACACCCTAAAATATTGTTTAGAAGACCCTATATGTTCTGCTCGTCAAGTGTACAAACGATATCGACTCTAGAATAAGCCTTGATACAAGGCTTCTTAGATTAAAGGGCTATACCTTTGGATTTTTGGGCCCAAAAGTTCAGGCACAAAATGACCCAAAAATGATTTTAATGCTTCCTAAATGTCTTAGAAAATATATTGTGGCCTCAAAATGGTATGCCAAGCAAATGACATAGAGATATTGGGCCAAAATTGTCGAATGCTTCGAGAGTGGCACCAATTTTATGCATGAATTTATATGTCGTATACAATTCTTAATGAGGCATCGAGCAGGTGAGATAAGGATATTGATTCGACAACAAGTCACTAAACTATCGTCTAAAAGACCCTATATGGGCTACTCGTTAGGCATACATACGATATCAGCTCCGGAACAAGTCTTCGTATAGGGCTTCTTAAACTAAAGTGATTTACCTTTAGATTTTGAGGCCCGAATGCTTCAGCATGAAATCATCCAAAAATGATTCCAACGCATCTTGGATGTCTTAGATGACATATTATGGCCTCAAAATGGCATGGAAAGCACAAGAGATATTAGGCCAAAACTGTCAAATGCTTCCGAAGTGGCACCAATTTTATGCATGAATTTATATGGCGTATGCAATTATTAATGACACATTGAACATGCGAGATAGGGATACCAATTTGATAATAAGACACTAAAATATCACCTAGAAAACCTTATATAAGCTGCTCATCAGGCGTACAGACGATATCGACTCCGGAATAGGCCTTCATATAAGCTTCCTAGATCAAAAGGGTTTACCTTTGGATTTTCGGGCCTTGAAGGTTCGGCATAGAATCGCTTAAAAATGATTTCAACGCTTCCTACATGTCTTAAACGGCATATTATGGCCTCAAAATGGCGTGCCAAGCAACAGATATTGGGTCAAAACTACTGAATGCCTTTACAGTGGTACTAATTTTATGCATGAATTTATATGGCATATGCAATTCTTAATAACACTTCGTGCAGACATTATAGGTATATCAATTTGACCATAAGACCCTAAACTATCGCCTAGAAGATCCTATATGAGCCACCCATCAAGTATGCAAATGATATTTACTCTGGAATAAGCCTTCATACAGGGCTTATTAGACCAAAGGGGTTTGCCATTAGATTTGGGGCTCGAAAGCTTCGGCACGGAATCACTCGAGAATGATTCCAATGCTTTCTACATGTCTTAGATGAAATATTATGGCCTCGAAATAGCATGTCTTGCAACAAACAGAGAGATATTAGGCTAAAACTACTAAATGTTTTTAGAGTGGCATCGATATGTGCATGAATTTATATAGTATATGCAATTATTAATGACATATCGAGTATGCGAGATAGAGATACCGATTTGACCACAAGATGTCAAATCGGCGATGTAAATGTTAATATCTGTATATATTTAAAAATAGAGCAATTTACATTATGAAGATGTCAATTGTAAGCCTTTGAAAAAGCGAAGTGTTAGTAGGACAGTTATAAGAAGATAAGACATAATTATAAAAAGATAAGTTATTTTGGATAATATTTTTATCAAAATAATATTTATAAAAAAAGATTATCTTTAACACTAATATATTAATATAAATTTATTTTTTATTTTTATGTTGTCTATAATGTATTTAATATTTTGAATGCATAAATTGCCATATTTAACACTGATTAAAGTAATATTTTGACTAATTTTTTGTGATATTTAAATAATATTATTGATTAGCAATAATAAATTACATATATATAGCAATACTATTTATGTGATTAAGGACACAATTTAGCATGAATCACGAAATCCTTATTATTTTACTTTTTTATTGGAAGAACATTTTGTAAAAAGAATAAAATTTAATATGAGATATTTGAGAAAACTAAATTTTGAAAGAAAAATTATAAGTTATGATTAAAGTTGGAAAAAAGTTATTTTGCAATTAATTTTTAATGACCATTAAAAAATAATTCTTAAGCTGTTCGAAAATTGTTTTTAGGCATCAATGATGGAAATTTTGCAACGAACAAGCAAAAAAATTATTCATTAGAACATTTAGTTATAGGTATTAAAACCAATAAGATAGTTATTATCACAAATATTGTTACAGAAAAGAGGATATATATATTGTGACGTCAAAAAGGAGATAAAGCAATTGCATCTCTTTCTCAAAATTTACATTTTACGGGAATGGATTTCCAAATAAATATATTAACCACATTATATATATTTACTTTTTTTTCAAAATTAATTATATATTTTTTCTTTTACACTAAAAAATCAATATTAGTGGATGGATTCAACTTATATATTATTTTGACAAAAAGATATTAATCATATTTATTATAAGGTTATTTTTTATGCTAATTTAAATAATTTTATTGATCATGTGATACCTTAAACGTGGAGTACCAATATTAGATGATGTAGAGTGGTTGGTGCTCCTTCTCCCTTGACCAAATGGGACAACTTAGTTGTAAAGAGCACTTCCTTGCAATCGACCCTTTTTCTTTAGAGGTGAGCAAAGATAGAGAGCGAGTAGGAATTGATAAAATATATATTAATTAATACTAATTTTTCTTTAATTTAGTTAGCATCACAATATTTTTAAAATATAAAAATGTCCTAGTTACACTAATTAAAAAAACTTGGCTCACTACAGAAAATTAATTTTGTACTTTCGAGAAAAACTTTATGGTATAATTAATTTTTTATTTTAATCATTTGAATATTTCAATTTATAAAATTGCAATTAAATGTCTTAAATTAATCCATGACTACTTGCACTAATAAATTTAGATAGATTAAACATGTATTATATAATTGAAAAATATAAAAATTTATTTCAAAATAGTTAGTAACTATATATCAAACTAACATTTTATATATAAAAAACTAAAAAAGTTTAAAATTCAAGAATGTTATAAATTTTTTTATTAAAATTCAGAGATTAAATTATATATTTAGATATTAATATAACTTTCGTGATTGGACACATATTTATTATAAATCATGCAATTTTTATTATTTTATTTTTTTCATACCACAACGTGTTAAGTTTTTTTAAAATTATTTAATGATACACGGTGAATTTTAATATGAGATATTAAAGATAACTAAATTTTGAGAAACAAATTTACAAATAAACTTTATTTTGCACCACCTATAATATAACGATACAATAATATAGGGATGTGAAAGCATTTTACTCTATTTAACTACATAGGAAATTATTAAACGACATAGCGAAATATAATATAGATACTCTCCAAAACCCTACTCCGAAAAACTGATAGTACAAATCCAACCCCCCTCGGGTTTCTCTTTTTCCTCTCTTGTAAATCGATCCTGTAGAACTGAAACTACAAATCTATTCCCAATTGATTATTTTAGTGAAGTATCTAGAAGGGAGGGAGAGACTATTTGCTGCTGGTTTTACTTACAGCTCTCACGCTTTCGCAGGAATGGTGAGTTATTTGTTTTTTTTTTCTTCAGCGCAATAAAATTGGAGACTACAAATCCAACTCTCTATTGATTCTTTCGGTGAAAGTTCTGATTTTTATTAAATTTTGTTCCTTTAGCTGAGGGAGTAATTCAGGGTTATACAAATTCCCAGTTTTGTTGATTCTTGCATTGTTGCTTTATCAAGTTTTGCAAAATCTTTGCCTTCCCTTTTGAAGATAGCCTTTCTTGTTAATTGAGTTGCTGATTTCGGTTTGGCTCCCAATTAGTTAAAAACCTGAAGTAGACGTAAAAACCAGAAGTAGACTCTTTGCTCTTACCTTCTCAAATCTTAATCAGTTTTTTCCGAGATCACACACGTTTTCCTACAAGTTTTGGTACTTCGATTATTTTGGTCCTATTATTGGAAAATTTCTGTATTATGAGATTGATTTGATCGAATGAATGTGTTTTGCTAGCTCTTTTGGATCTTGATGGTGTGCAGTAGTTTTGAACAGATTTTTTTTTTTTGGGTTGTCATGTCCTTGCTGTGTTTGGTCTGAGAAATTTAAACTTTGGGATATGAGCTTAATTAAGCTTTCGATGGAGAAACATATGTATAAAGTAATTTAATTGAATTTTGCATCAGGCTGCATCTTTGAGGGTGGGGAATGCAGAGGCTGCTGCCTCTCAAGTGGGCAAATATGGTGCCCAGGCTTGGCAGGCATTCAAGGCAAGATCAGCAACAGCTGGGAAGGAAGCAGCTCATGGCATCAGGTGCTATTAAATTCTGTTGTCATGAGTTATGTTGTTCAATTAATATCATGGATAAGGGGTGCTGATCTTTGATGCATTGCTTTTAGTAATATGCATGTCATGAGAATATTATTAATTGTATTTGAGCACTGGTAAAATAGATTCTGATCTGTAAAATATATGTTGTTGTGTGCAGTGAGAATAAAGTGAATGCCTTGGTAGTGATAATGTTAGTTATACTTTAAGGGCTCGAAAGTCAAAATCCCAACAATTCTATCTCTCAGAAATTATAAAAAGGTATTGGAACTTGCAGCTTTAATGGGGTTGTTTTAGTTAGCCACAAGCTGCGACATTAGGGCATATGGATCTTTGCTTGACCATGCTCAGACTTGTGTTTCATGACCATAGATGATCCTGTAATACTAACATAAGTAGTTATTCAGATGTATTTTTTCTCCTGCCTTAACATACATGCAAACCCAAATTCTGCAATTTTCAATATCATCCTGGATGATTTATTTGTTTTCATTATTTTTGTTGTTATTATGTGTACAGAGAAAGTCCTTCAATAGCTAAGGAAGTAAAGGGAGCCCCTAGACAGTTGACTTCAAATGTAGGAAAGACTGCTGGTAGGAATTCTGCGGGTCGTATTACAATTTTTCACCGAGGAGGTGGAGCAAAGCGGTTGCATCGAAGGATGGATCTAAAGCGAAGCACAGCAGCAATGGGTGTTATAGAGAGGATAGAGTATGACCCTAATCGTTCCTCGCGGATTGCACTAGTACGATGGGAGGGTAGAGAACTACATATGAAGAAATCCAAACCTGTAGAACAGTTTGTTCCTCCAAAGAAGATTCTTGAACCTAGCACAACCAACATGTGTGGCCTGTTTCCACTATCTACCCTATCTCTGCAAGTGGATCAGAGAAAGGTAGTCCACTCTCCTGGACTGAATGCAGCTCATGCAGTGGTTGGCCTTCAAACTGCAATCCCTTATGGGTTGAAGAGTCTATCTACTAGTGAAAATACAGAAAGCAAAAATACTGGTGCAAGGGATATCTTCTTGTCTGCCTTTTCGACTCCAAAGCCCAAGAAAGCGACCACATTGTTCTGTCTTAGTGGTTCTCTTAATTGTCCAAGAATAGCAGTAGCTGGGGCAAAGCCAACCTTTTTTGCTCCACAATTGAGGGAGAAAGATGGAGGAAAAAGCACATTTTCTCTTAGTGAGGTTCAAAAGTGGAACAAGCGTAGCAGTATCTGGACAAATAAAATGAAAAGTAAAGCAGCGATTTCTTGGCGAAGTTTTAAGTGGCATGATACTTTGGGGTTTGTTGCAGCTGCTGACAGTAATGGATCAAGGCCTGAAAGTGATAGTGCCTCCAAACCATCGAAATAAAAGCAGTAGTTACTAACTTCCATAAAACGCAGCGGTTGCTTTTTATTTTTAACACCAGCAAGGCCATACTGCAAGAGTCAAGGAGTTGATGCATGATTAATATGCTGCAAGAAAGCACCTGAAAGCACTAATAATATAATTCTATGAAACTTTATTTAGTTGATTTTGTAGTAACTGGTTAGACAATCATATGAGTTGTTCTTTCTGTGACGAATATTTATTTTTTCTCTATCAGGCTTAGCCTGGATGTTTAAGTAGACAGACATGAAGATTTTGATGGTTATGATGTTGCCTTGTATGCAAAAACTGGAAGAAGGCATATTGATAACTTCAAAAAAATCTCCAGTTTACAACAATAAGCAAGTGCGAAAGTTTTGCTTTTTATATTTTCTCGCATATTCCGAGTAATCAAACAGAAAAAACTTCAATTTAACAGTGAAAATTGATTCTTGCGTTAATTTTGAAGGGCTTGTCATGGGTTCAAAAACGACAGGGTAGCGTTATTTTGTTCGTGGTAAACAAACGACCAGGCGTCTTTATTCAGTTAACACTCGTTTAATGTTATTCCTTTTTTCTTTTCTTGACAGTAACGGTAATAAGGCGGCGATGGCAAATGTTTTATATATATATATATATATATATGTGAACAAACAAAACAAAACCCGAACATTCTGACCTCGCGAGTCTTCATTTCTTCTTCTTCAAGTTTCTAGACATTACAGTTACAATTATGGTAAGTTGCTAGATTTTTGTACGTGGTTATGTTTTGCTTGCTGCGCAGTATTCTTCGTTCATCGCAATTTAGGAGAACTGCGATTCTGATTCTTAGGCAAAGGTGATCCTTTTGTCCCGTTCTTTTTTCTTTCCATCATGCCTTAATTTTAAGGTTAGGATTTTAGCTCATTTTATTTGGTTTAGTTAAAACGCCTCAGCTTGGTCCCTTTCATGCTTTGCAAAACTCCCTATATGCTTCTTAATTCACTCTTGTAAGAACTCCCAATTTTGGTTCCTTTCATGGTTGTGTTATATTTCAAATTTCAACACTCTTCTTCCTGTAGAAGACAAAATTCAAGCTTAGTAGAATAGTAACACATATCATGTATTCATCCTCTGAATCTGGTCCTTCCACTACTTCTTGAACCAGAACTCAACTAACTGGACGAGTTCACCTCATATTGACATTCTATTGGCTTTCCTTACATCTCTGCGTCATTTTAGCCTTATTAACTGAAAACTCGCATGCTTCTTTGTTTGTGCAATGTACTGACAATCTTGAATACTTGAAGCACCAAACCGAGTCCTATTGCTGTTTGTATAAATAAAATAATCCATTTAGATTCGTTACATCTTTAGAAAGAAAAATCTTATTGCTGTATCGTGAAGATATAAAGAACTGGCCCACAAATCAACTTGATTACTTGGACTGGAGATTTTCCTGTAACTTGAAGGATGACGGTTTCACTGTGTGTTTTCTGTGCATGATGCTTTTGTTATGTTTTCGATATCTAATCAATGACTTTAAATGAAATGGTATCAGATGTCAGCGTTTATAGCAGGCGTTGCAGTAGCTGCTGCTGCTTATGGCGGCAGATACAGCATCCAGGTTTGGCAGGCATTCAAGGCAAGACCATCGACAGCTAGGTTACGCAGATTTTATGATGGTGGTTTTTATCCTGTCATGACAAAGAGGGAAGCAGCTCTAATACTTGGAATCAGGTATTGTTGACATCTTATGCTGTGAAAGACATTCTTGATATTTGTAGCATTGGTATCTAATATTCTTTTAGATGTGCAAGTAATGACAATGTGCATTTGGATGGTTCATCAATATGTATTTTAAAACAATGATGACCTAGTATCAACATAAGTAAAGGTCTCCAGTGAGGTGGAGCACTTATCTAATTAGCATACATTACTGCGTATCACACTACATGGACTTGAACAATCAAAAATGAGCTTTTGGAAAAAAGGGTAGTTATAACTAGCCAACAACTGACTACTGTGGCAGCTTCATATTTATTAATACATAGAACAGAGAGATCTGAGTATCACTCTTGGTTCCTTTTTTGAATTCTTTAAGCCATGAATTCTTTCAAGTAGCTCACGAGCACTTAAATCGTTGGACGTTAGATTAATTAATTAGCTAAATGATAATGAGCTATTTGATGTTTGTTTAGTTATTTACTGCAAAGCTGCAACTTTAGGGACATGTATCATTGCTACAGCTGTTTTCTTCCAGAAAATGTTGCAGTAGGTGTTGTTTAGTCTTTTTATGAATTACTAGTGTTTGGCTGTAGAGCTGCTCAAACAGGAGCAGCAAGAGGAAGAGAGAATGAAAATCTTATTATCGAGCCATCTTTTTACATCGTCTCTACTAGTATTTATAACTTAAGCTCACATGCTAACAGATTACAGCAAACACTCATAACTAATTAAGCTAATTCTGGTCGGCAGCTGTTTATGGAAGTCCAGAACTTCTGTACTGTTCTTACCCACTTCTAGGGGCTTGTTCAATTTATAATCAGTATCTCCAGTGTTCCATTTATACCATGCACCATCTAAATCAAAAGAAGAGCTGTCAGAAGCTCGTGAAATGCATTGATATAATATCTGCATTCTCTTAAAGGGAGATGTCATTGCTTATTTGCTTTACCCCTTGCAATCAGCGAGACATCTTTGCTTTTGAGGCTGGAGAAACAGGGTCCATTTCCTAGATATCAGTTCTTTTGCCTCCTAGTTAGCTGACCAAGATGGTGGCTTTCTCAGAGACTTGAGTTCAAATGACTCTTATCCCGACTACCTTCTTGACCTTTATGCATAATGGAGGAGTGCTTATTCTGCTGTAGATATATTAATGGATGTGCCTGTTTTCCGTAATTTGCTTGAATTACAACACCAAGTCACCTTTTGCATGTGTGATTGAAAGAATCTACATGTGGTTGAAATTATCTGTTGTGGTTGAATCTGGCTGATTATTTTCCCCTCCTATAGAGAAAGTACTCCAGTGGATAAGGTTAAAGAAGCACATAGGAGAATGATGGTTGCAAACCATCCAGATGCAGGTGGTAGCCATTACCTTGCTTCTAAAATAAACGAGGCAAAAGATCTTTTGCTTGGAAGAGTAAAGGGTGGTGGATCTGCATTTTGATGCCACTGATTTATTGCATCTCAGTAGATCAGTCTGCAATAGTTCTGGAGGATTTGAAGGCATCACATCATATTCTTGAAATTGCAGTGATTAAAAAATTTGAGGGTCTTTGTGCAATAAATTTCTATTTTCGACCTCGCAGAGAGAATATTCATAACTAACAATTTCTAAAGGTTTATTCAATTTTAACTTAGCAACTGATCCAGTGTTTCACTTGTATCATATACCGTCTAAATCAATAGATAAATTTTTTTGTGTTATTTAACTTTTTCATATGCTTTCTTCTTTACATTAATGCATTTGCGGTAGTCGATTCTCACTGATTATTTCCCCATTCTAGAGTTATTGATCCAGACTTTACTAGGAACATAAAATTGTCATTCACATCTCATGCTGCATTTGATCAAATTCCATTTAGAAAAGAATAGATTCTCTCTTCCACAAGGAATCTATGTCCAAACGCATTGCTCAAACAAGTTTATTACATTCTGATCAGAATTTCAGAACATGAAACGTAAACTAATTTAGTCCCAGTGGCTCACACACAATCAGCTAACCAAAAGGGCATATACAGATTAGTGCAATCCATCAAAAGGACATTTCTCATAAACGCAGGGTTTGGTTGATTGTCAAGAAGGTGAAAATTTCATAGAAAAAGAATCAGATGGCACCGTCTTGAAAGAATGTAGACTCGGTCCTACATAGTTAAAGGGTTAATACTACAGATGCATCATAAAAAAGAGCGATGAAAATCCACTTCTATAAGTAAATGGAAAACCTTCATTGAGATATGCTGCCTTTCTGCTTTTAATTGCTCTCCTAAAAAGGTGCTCATCTCCAATATGGAAACAAAATAATGCCTCAAGCGTTCCATCTTCTGCTCCACCAAGCTTAGGAGCAACCCGTAGTCATGATATTTACATCAGAAAACAGCCCAAAAAAAATGGAGGGGTATGTCTATAATCACATATCATCCTGTAGCAGAAGCTGGGAGGATAATACCTCTTCAATCTCTTCTTCAGATGAAGTTTCATTTCTTTCCACCATGTCAAGAGGACCTTGAGCCTCTCCAAAAAGAGTAGAGAATATCTGCCTATGGCATCCATCACAGAAATAGAAAAAGGAAAAGTGGCCTTCATTTGGAAGCTTATGCAGGATAGCGCCAGGTAGAACCCGGCTTATGTAGTTGGTCATTGATGGTGGAGCTACTTTGTCGTCCATCCCCTGTTCAGGATCAATGATAATAAATTTTAAAGAATGTCAAAGTTGTGGCTTACCTATTAATTAATTGAATAACAGGGTTTTAATTTTTACATATTATAAGGATTACAAATTCCTAATTCAAGAGCATATCTAAGCTGCTTTGCCATGAATCATGAGTACAGAATAGACAGTGCAAAATCAGAAGACTTTGGTTTTAGATCACATTTGACACTAGCTTTCTCATGGAAGGAGAAGAGAAAAGAGGGAGTGAACTCAAACTAATTCATTACTGCAAACAACTCTCCAAGATGGATTGCATTTAAATGAATTCATTCAAAATGATTGTCCAAGCTCCAAATCCTAGATATTTCAGCAAACAAATTTTCAGCACTTAATGTTTTGAAATGATAGTTTCAACTAGCACACATCCACAAGGCAGAGAGCCTATGCAGTGGTCACAAATTTGTCAAAATGAAAGGAAAATTTGATGTTCTTATGACGATAGATTCTAACAGTCATTCACAATCCAAACAAATTATACCAACCCATCACAATGCTATGTTGCAAGAAACTATAACACAGACCAACAAACCAACAATTATCAAGGACATTGCGTGCAAACCTGCCATATATGCATTGGACCAAGAAATCCAGCCAATTCACATTCTGCCTGACTGTATATTGACCTGATCCAAAGAAGAATGCCTTTCTTCTGACACTTCCGCTGCACATTAAGATCCGTCAAGCTGAAACCCCAGTTTGACACCTGTAGTACAGCTTCCTCGATGAAAGGTTTTGCAATCCCTTGGCGGATTGCCTCCTCCACATCCCTATGCCAAAATTCTTCAAATGTTGGCTCCTCAATCAGAATCTCATCCTGAATGAAAATCAATCTTTTAGTTTACAAATTACCATATTAAGTCCACACTGCATAATCAGTAGTTAACAAAGGCAGCCCATCTAGGGAACAGGTAATCTTTGAAATAATCCATAACTTGTACTGAGTAGTTTTTTTGAGTATGTAGCAACAAACCAATTGCAATGCATTTTGCCAATAAAAAGATCAGTTTTATGGAAGATAGTTATAATCTAATTAGAAATCAATCTTCATATAAAAGCAAAAGACTTTCAATTGGAGATGCAAATGGAAAAGTTTGGACAGGCCATTAATCCTCAAAGAAGTAACCCAAGATGACAAAAAGCCAACCTTCCTTCCAACTGACTGAGACATCCAATTATCAATTCGACCATGAAAACCAGATAGGAAGCTTCTGCGATAAAAGGAAGATAGAAATTTCGGAAATTTCCGAGCTAAGAAGTACATTAATTTCCTTTTTGTTGACCAATGTTCCCATGTTCTTCTCATTTCTTCCTTTGTCATACTTGCCTCGTAGGGATTAATCATGGGGGAAATCATGGCAGCACCTGCAATTTCATTAAGACAATCACAATAAGTCATATTACATTATTAAGCTGCTGTAATCATCTTATTTAACTTCTAAACAGGACAAAACACACATGCACACAGCCATGATGGACAATATTCTCATTATGTATTAGCTTTAAATTACAAAAAATACCAGTAAACATATAAATTGTAAAATGGCGCCCATAAGCCTGAACATGCCAACTAATTTACCTATGAAAATAAAAAATTATCAAATTGATAAAACAAAAAAAACCTTGTTGTACCAGCAATTCTTTCAGGGATATATCTGAGAGCAGCCCAAGCATGCATGCTTCCACTCGAGTAACCCAGCACCCAAAACTTGTCATTAACATCAACGGCATTTGCTAGGTACAGCATGTCCAGTGCTGATGAGTTAAGATTTCTGGTGGGATGAGGGTCACTCTCCCCAAAACCAGGAAGGTCATATGTGATCAAGCGAACACCAAATTCTTCAAGTAGGGATGTTTTAACTCCAGGTATACCTTGATAGGAAATTTTATTTAGAAAATTGCTATCAGATGAATTTTTGTCCAGTTAAGTCCCACGAAATCTAGTTCTTTGGAGAAACAAAGACTAGTAATTGCTTTATACCTGCTAGTCGAGAAGAAAGAAAAGAATGTGGAGCAATGATAGAAAATCGTGCTCTGTTTGCAGGGACACCATTTTCATGATAAGCCATGCGTCTACCATCTGGAAGCAGTATGTGATTAGCACTAGGAGGATGTATCCGCACTCTCTTTACTGGTGGGAGCGAGCTATCATGTGCAGTATTCACACTCAGTACTGCATATTGTTTAACATCAATAAAATACATAATTAATCATCTCTCTTTTTTTTATTATTTTGGGTGCATGCATAATGGATCACATCACAAAGGTAAACATCAGGAGCAATTTACAAGTCTCAATTTCAATTTAGAATAGTAATTCGAACAAATTTCCTAGTGTGTGTGCATATATATTAAGGCCAATGAAAGAGACAGCAAATCCAATGATAGAGTTATATCTATATTTTTTAAGTATGCGTGAAATCTTAAAATATAAAAGATGGAAATGTCAATTGAAGGGGGAAAGGCATTTAAATGCAGGGATAACTGAAGTTGCTGGGATTTATATGCAGCATCACTACCTTAAGCTTTTTTTGCAGCACAGACAACGAACGTAAAAATTGATAACTCCAATTAAAGGATCTAAGCCAATCACCTTCCTAGCAGAATTGCATTATGATAGTAAAAATAAAAAAGCTAAAATTCATCTGATTCCTATGCATACACATAGATCACATTTAGCAGCGTTCCTTGCAAAATATGAAACTAAATTAAATGGCTTATATGATAATAAAGTCAGATACTTTTTACCCAAAAAAAATGATAAATTTTGATACTTTCTTAATGCTGCTATATGTATGAGCTCCATTCAAAAGATCACAACCGGCTTGAATTGGAAAGTGTAATATATAATATATACCAGTAAGCGCAAGAATAGTAACGAAGAAAATCACAGGCCAAGCATGGGCAGGGTCACGATCCTCAGGCAAGAACTCATTCAAAAACTTGAATCGGTCCGACACCTTAGCCATTGGCTTCCCAACCTTTTGCACTATAAATGAATCCTCAGTAACCAAAGTCTGTTGCACAATATCCTTACAACCTCTCCCTAAATCCAAGAGCATCTCTCCCCACGATTTCAAAAACCCCGTCACTTGCTCCTTCAAACTCTCCGTTTTCACTTCTTCGTCTCCGGCGCCATATTCACCAACGAATCCCGATTTCCTAAATGCAGGCACCGAAATCCCGATTGGTTCAGCGGCAGCAGCAGCATACCTTATACCGGTATCCTCCACCAAACTAGCCAGCTCCTCCGTCCACGTGTTTCCTCCTCTCATCTCTGCCATTCTTGCTAAAACTAACAGCCACTCCACTTAGCAACTCGAAAAAGCTACACACACATATATACACTGAAACAGAAACTTTAGAAGCGTGATTTTCAAGTCTGCATTCTTCAATTAAAAAAGGGAGACCCTAACCGACCATTGTTAAAAACGAATCAAAATCTTCTCAAAAAAAAAAAGGCATAAAAGCCAAAAGCAACAGTCTTTGCTGTTACTATCAGATTACACAGAAACCGTTGGCTCTGACGATAATCTGATCTATCCAAATACCTTTACTTTGTTTTTCGAATCTTTTTCTATGATATTGACTCCTTAACTAATCCTTCACTCTCTCTCTCTCAACTCTTCGACCATTTTTGCCGGTTTTGGAGAGCAACACCATTTTGATGGACAGATGGTGAGGATTGGTCCACGTAAGTCAACTTTTCTACTTCGCCGTAGTCTTTACGGTGGTTTTACCGGTTATACCGGTGGCGTGTCTGCCGGTTGGAACCTGTTATTACCGCTTGTTGCGTATGGCACTGACGTGTCAATGAGAAATGTGCGGTGGATGCATGTGCACGGAGAATGTTCTTTCCAACCTTTTTTTTTTTTTTTTTAAAAAGGAGCTTTCATGCAATCAAACATAAGAGTATGCCTTCCTTAGATATTGTCCGTCTGTTGTTAGTCTGTGATGTTTTATTCTTATCTGAGGGCTGAAATTTCATGATAAGTTATGAGCGGGACATTTAAACATTTTCATTTTTAGTAAAGTTTTCAGGGGTCGTTTGCCCAGAAGTTTCTGTTGAGTATTCGGTTCGGTTACTTCCAGATAATTCGGTTTGATTCGATTCAAATACGGATTCGCAAGAAAACCGGATTCCCAAAAATTGTGAGTTTCCACCTCGGCTCAAAGCGCAGTGTTTTTACGCTATGTTTGGATGAGTAGGAAAGAAAATAAGAAAGGAAAGAAAATAATGAGGTATTTTTACTATTCATTTTCCTTGTTGAAAGGAAAATAAAATTATTTTTCCTTGTTTGGAAATCCAATAAAATATGGAGGAAAGAAAATAATATTATCATAAATTTACATCTTTACCCTTCATATATATAATTCTAATAGAATTAATAAGACTAAAATAATAAGTTCAACTAATAAAATTTTATACCTTTTACAAATTGTGACTATTATATTTGCCTATAGATAAAAATATAAATTTCATAAGGAAATACAGTGGCAGTCTGGAAGTGTGCATGTAGTGAATAAAAAAATAAAAAAAATGGGAAAAAGGAAAGAAAACAACAGAAAAAGGCACAGTGGCTAACTCTATCTTGGAGAAGTAAATTGGTGAATGATAATATATATTTTCGTAATTTATGAGAAATAGTGATATTTTCTATCCGATTGGGAGTAATTGAGTTGTAGCGGGCACAGTGGATAATATACGAAATTTTCTTTCCTCAACAAATTTTCCTTCTGTTTCCAAACACGTCTCCGGATGTACTATCTCCTCATTTTCTTTCCTCCCAAAAAATCACTCGTTCCAAAAGAGGCTGTTAGGTTTTAGTTAGTCTGCCGGTCATCACCGCCACACCAGTTCTTATTTTGCTGCTGCTCCACAAAAATTACTCATAGCGTCGAGCAGCTCGGTCTTCACGCCGCCGCTGCCTTTGAAGTTTGCGCCACTCCAGCACCTTCACTTACCGGTCAGCGTTCACTTTTGTTCTCTTGTTTTTACCGTCGCGCCGGATTGTCTCAGGCTATTTAATTTTAATTATTTTTAGCGGAGTTCCATTTTGGTTTGTTGGTGTTTGGTTCTTGGTGCCTACTGCCTTGAAAATCTGTATATCTGATCATTATTTTATCATGTGAAGGGAAAGTTTGGTAATCTAAACTTAGCATTGAAATTTTTTGTTTGGTTATCAAAAGTAGATAACTTGCGCGAACCGAAAACAAAAAATTTTGTTAATTCAGTGGGAAAGTTTTAAAATTTAACCGTACATAGTCATTTGTTTTACTACACGTCTAACCCTTTTTTTTTATTTTTACCTCGAATTCTTGTTTTATTTATGTAATTTATCATTCAAGATTGTGATTGGTGGTTGCCTAATTTCTTATAAGTTTGGTTTTCGCCGTGAATAGAGTCGAAAGCTGAACAAACTTAGCTGCAATGAACACGAATACAGTTTCTGAGGATCAAAGAAAACGCACTTTGGATGCATTAGAGAGAAGGTTTGCCGTGGCCAAAGCTGAGCTGTTTCAGCAGCAAAAGAAAAGCCAGAAACGGAGTCCCAATGATGAAGCTAGTAAAGAAAACAATAACGTCACTAGCTGTTCTTCTGTTGCTTCTCTAACTCCAGCTTCTGCTCCAATCACTCTGCTATTGAATAGCTCAGCCAAAAAAGGTTCTTCTTTTAAATGGCCAATTGTATTTTACAATTCGATTGTTGTATTTATAAGTCCTTTTGTCATGTTAATTTGAGTTCTTTATGTCTGCATTTGAATTTGTATTCCAAGTGTACAACCTTACAAAACCAAATGATGTTAAATCCAAATACTCTTATTTCAGATGACTATTTATCCAAATTGTCTCTTTTTGCGTTTCTAATTTGGCCAGGGAGAAAAAATAAAATTGCACTCAATTTTGTAGGTGCGTGTGATTTTTTTCCCCTTATTGGTTTAGGCTGATATTCACTGTTTATCATCGTGTATAGATATGGAGGAAGATGGTCCGGCATATTCACAGCTCTCCTATCCTGTACACGAGAAACTTCTTACAACAAATGTCAAGGTAATCTTTAGACATCTGAATTAAAATCCTTCAAACTGCTTCTATCGATTTGTTTATTTAAGTATCTCATGTGCCGTTATTTTGCAGTTTCAAGGTAAAAGAGGAAGCATGGTGGACATGATTTTACATGAACTACTGCAACATGGTGATTCTGCTAAAAAATATCTGCAAGGATCCAGAAGTAAGAAAATCGATAACTGGATCCTTCTTGACAATTATGTACAAGGACGTGGCAAGCCTACGAATTCTCATATTAGGGCCTTGAGAACCCACTCAAAGCGCTCTAAAAAACACATGTCCATGAAGCAACATAAGAAGTGTGGATCATTTGATTTGCCCCAAGATCTTCAAAAGTGAGTTTGTTACTACTTATTCTGAAATTTTATTTGCAGTTTAAGTGTAGTAATGGTGGATATCCTCATGAGTCAAAGAATGAAAGAGACAATTGTCATAAAATAATTTAAGTTGAATTCTTTTTATTCCCTTACAACATACTACATCCTGAATGTTAGTTGTTTGAGTTTGCATTTCAGGTTTGATGTTTTTAAGCCAATGCATGAGATGTGGAAAGGCTACATGACACAGCTTCTTGGAAATAATGGGTGAGATATTCATACCACTTAACTTTGTTCGTGTTGGTTTTGTAGAATTCCTTGCACGTAGTTTGGTCTGTGGATTTTGTAACATACTTAGATTCAATCTTGCAGGAGAAATCAGTTGGCTCAATGTCTTCTGACTGCAGATCTGCATGGTGCTATTATTCTAGGTTGGACTTCTTTCCATGGCATTACTTTAGATGAAATATATCCACTGAAACTTTAAAGGTTTGCTGCTTGTTCTGCATTATTGTGCCTAATTATGTTAGCCTGTTTTAATTTTTGAACCAACTCTAGGGCTGCAAATCTTAATGGCTACTGTATCAATAAAACCTTGCTTAGTCACTTGTACGTTCAACCAAGTTTTACTATATCCTAATCGAGAGATAGTGAGAGAACTGTTCAAATTTATGTTGCTGAAGAAAGCTTCAGTGGCGGGAAACCACAGTTGTAGTTGACAAATTTTCATTGATGGTTTAGATGTGTGCCCTATAAGTTTCCTTTGGTAGATGCTCTAGTGAGTCATGGAGCTAATAAGGGACAACCAGAATATTTGGCTCCAGCTTATATTTGATTGGATTTTTCTCTTGATGGAGTGTGTATAGATGATTTATTGTTATGTTTTATAGGCAATGGATTTGAACCATCTAGAATAATGCAGTTGTAAATGGACCTCTGCACTAAACACCACTAGAGTATTAATGTAATTTGATCGCAAAATGAAATTTACCCCCGTGCCCCTTGTTTTTGTCCTGGTTCTTGCTCGAATTCTATGTTATTTATATGTTTGATAAGCTGCTTTAACCTCTCTGTCTATTTTCTGCAGTTGCTGAGTGTAAGATAGTGTCTTTCACCGGAGTTAGTGGTATAATGATTCGGGAAACAGCAGAAACATTTGGGATAATAACACAAGATGATAAGTTTCGGGGTAATCTATT
The DNA here is from genome assembly GCA_947857235.1 of Jatropha podagrica. Classification (NCBI taxonomy): domain Eukaryota; kingdom Viridiplantae; phylum Streptophyta; class Magnoliopsida; order Malpighiales; family Euphorbiaceae; genus Jatropha; species Jatropha podagrica. The sequence continues at coordinate 32,020 of CANUEP010243594.1, forward strand.
TCGTTTCTTATTTTCAATGGCATTTGATTATTCTATGGTGAAAATTTAGAAACTGCTGTTTCAGTCCTAGCTGAGTTTTTTCCTGAGGTAAGAAATTTAAAGATTGTCTGAAAGAGTGGATACAATCTCTCATAGTTAATACATGAGTGTAAAGCTTACCCTTTTATTTCTCTTGCCTTGTTCTTTGAATTATATGCAATTTGAGTGCTGGTTTTTTTTTTTTGGGTAATTTGCAGTTGTGCCCAAAAAGTATTCCATTTTTATATTCCAAGTTGATTGCTGGAAGATCACATTGCAAGGGGACAAACTGACTTCGAGAAATCTGGCTTTGTGATAATCATATTCCATCTTCCTCAGGAATTCTTTTCACGGTCAGCAAAGATAATATTAATTACATTTTATCATAAACTAGATTGTTGAACAAAAGTTATATCAGTAGGCATACAGAATCAAGGACAAATTTTGTTAAAAGTGTGAAATGCCTACATCTATGTTATTTTTACATGCTAATAAGTATAAATATTGTTCTAGTGAAAAAATGAACTTCCATTTGTTTTCTTATATTGTATAATTCGAAAGTTTTGCCATGGTGTCACCTCTTCCTTAGCAAGAAATCATGGACACTCTGTAACAATGTTTCTTGTGTTGCATCAGTCTTGCAGCAAGTGGCCCAACCCTACTCAAAATTGATATGCAGAAACTAATGGTCTATAGCATGTTTTATAAAGAAGGCGAATGGAACTCACCAGAGTGTTCCTAAAGGAAGCAGATCATGCCTTGCAATCCGTCTTTGACTGAAGGAATAGAATGAACCATTTCACATAACAAAAATTTCTCACCTTATTATGTATTTCGTTCTTATGAAAAACGAGCTTCTTTTGTTGAAGATCGTAGAACTTCAACGACTGTTTTTAACAGTCCCTTAAATGTCTTTCATGTTTTCCTGAATTAAATGCTGCTATGTAATTACTTTGTACTGGAAAAATTTATTCCCCTTGCTTATTTCTTCTTAGCAAACCTACAGAATTGTACATCTGGTTGAACTATAAGACTGGTGAACTGTCAATGTGTATTCAGTGTATTATTTCCAGGTTGAGAAAATCTTAGGTAAATTATATCTATAATGTTAGCTATAGACTGAGTATAAAATTTGATCATGGTGAATCTGTGATTTTTTTTTTTTTTCTACCAATTGAAGTAAATGTGAAATCCTAACTTTTGTTATTGCTTTATAACAAATAACAATATATCTTACTATGGTAGGATTATTTTAAAGTTGACTGGTAGATATAGGTTCTATTCTGCGTGCATGTCACTACTTTAATGAGTTCAGTACACACTGGAGTGGTAATCCATATTTTTGAATTAATTGGTCATAGGACAAACTCTGAAGCGACCTTGCCAATTTCAATGGCTGGGTGTGATCCTGCCAGGCTCTTGTCATCACATCAGAGGGCCTCAAATTATGGTTCTGTTGCATTTTCGTATGGTATGACAGGGCAGTTATGGGCTTATAGTACTGAAAATGATTACTAACTAGGGAATTGTTGAATACCTCTTCAAATTAGTGAACGTTGGAGAGAAGCAGACAAATGTTGATTTGATTTGTATCTTTGGATTAACCTTTCAAGAAATTAAAGATTTGGAACGAGCATGGTTATGGAAAGCAAAATTTGGAACGAGCATGAAGAAAGCTGGGCAAGTGAATGAGCCCTTATATTTGTTTGTCTTCTAATATATTTAATGAGTCTTTAATAACAGAATCGAATTCTGATAAATCAATAGAATTAAATTGTAAAGCCAAAACAATATTTTGAGAGTCCGTATAGATGCAACCAGGGGACAAAAATTTATCTTTGATACAAAAACGGACATGTTCGAAGACCCAAAGCTTCCACTGATAATGGCTCTTGAGGACTTTCAGTAAAATAAAGAGATTGATTGGCATGAAATATAAATAATCCCAGTATTTATTGCAGGAGCAAGAAAATCCCATTTACCTGGAAGAAGAAATAATCTCTCCCTTCACAAAAAGGGATTGGAATGGTGATCTTTCCCTTTTGACTTAGATGGCAGTTTCCTTGCACGAGTAGGGGAAGCTCTTTCTATGGTGGTAGTGCTTAACTTTGGTCTGAAGCACTTGATAGTTGAGCGTGGGTGGCACACTAAAACTGCTAGTATAGCCACCATTAGGCATTTTTCAATCATTGTTTGTTTTTGGAAGGGCAGTTTCCTTTTCGAATACACTTAATATAACCTTCAATTCATAACAGAAATTTCCTTCTTTTGCTTTTTCTTCCCTAAAAATTTGCCTAAAATTTAAATTCAGTCAACCAAATTTTTGAAAATTGAAGAAAAAACGTTTAAATGTAATGCAATATAGTTCAAATCATATACATGGCAATGTGTAGCATTAGAGTCTATTATCAAGGAGAAAAAAAAAGTTATTTTAAACTTAAATGGGATAGGGATGGTTAAGTGGCTAAACGCATTTGCAAGATCAATTATCATAATTTATGTAATAAGTTTGACATTCAGCAATACGAATTTTTTTTTTTTGAGTCGGCTTTTTGCTTTTGAGAGCTTGTGGAAGTATAAAAATAAAAAAAATAAAAAAGATCAAAGAGCTTATGATCTATGCCAAAGCTCTTGCCATGAAAGGTTCCCAAACTTTGGTTTTAACTCAAATATTTGACGTCAAAACTTACATAGAAAACAAGTTCAATGCAATGGCTATTTAGCAACAAAAGGGACAAAATCTTTCCACTTGATATCTTGTCATTTTTACTGTTTTATCTCTTTTAGTGTTTTAATAAAAACAAAAGGTAGTTGCCATACATAGGAGGAAGTCCAGCAGATATTTAGTAAAAAAAATGTTAATTAGCCATATCATATTTTTTCCCGCATTTAATTTTCTTCAAAAAGAGTAAGTATGTCCCACCATAAAAATTGAGTTGTCTCATTGCTTTTGTTGGTTGATGGTTGTTCAAGACTAATTATCAAACATCACAAACCCACTATGTCATTATATGTTGCTTTCACTCTAAACAAAGCAAACCCTTTGAACAGATACATGTATATATATATATATATATATATATATATATATATGTACGTGACATATCTTTAATTTATATATATATACACACACACACAGTCTTGGATTACTATTCAGAAAGAAGGGGAGAGGGCGCTAAAAGGTATTATGATTATGATGCACCCATGTCAAGTCTTTCAATTATTGGGCCCCCAAAAGAATATATATTTTTTTAATTGTCATTTATGCAGTTTAAGTGCTTTAGAGCACCCAAATGAGCATTTAAATCTCAAGTACTCAAGTATCATATGTGGGAAACATGTGGCCTAAGTGTCATGTGACAAGCAACATTTTTGTTCTGGTGGGTTTGTTATGTTGCTGTCAAGTCTCAACAAATGCTCATACATATATATATATATATATATATATTTATATATAATTGCTCTGGTTTAGGATAGTCCACTAGAGTAATTTGGTTTACACCAGCAAGAACAGGAAAGGCTCAAGTAAACATCAATAATTATGATATTGATTTCCTGATGCCATAAACAGGAAGTAAAATGACCCACCTTTAACATTCATGTCCTGTTACATACATACATACATACCAAATGGTGGGTGTTCATCAAGATTGTATGTCCAAACTTTCAAATCTTAGAATAATTAAACAAAAGAGAAAAGTAAATAAAAATTTCAGCAGAATTTTGAGGCACTTTGAATTAGCTTTTATCACGGAGATTTATATGCAATTTTTTTTTTTATAATTAAGAGTTTTAATTTCATTTTGAATACAGAAAGATTTTGGTGCTCCTAATTAAATATACTTCTTAAGGGTCGGACTCTATATTCTCACTTTTATAGGATTAAAATCGCTAATCATCTCAATTAATTTCACTAACTTAAATTTGATTAGGTTAAATGTGGAAGGTATCACCAAAATGTCAATTTATTGATCAGCATTGTACTGTAAATGAATGAAAGAAACCAAACTGTGCAGCTAACTAGCCAAGTATGTGGAATCCACTATTATGGATTAATATTATTAACTTTAAAGAGATGATTAAAGGACTAAGTTAATGGTGCTAGTCATTTTTGGCTTTGACGACAAGAATTCCATTTTACATGGCAGCTTCTCTTTTGAAACAGTCTAATCCAACCCCTTTGGAAGAATTGTTTTTGTCATTTCTTGGTCAATTAGCAAAAGCAATGGGGATAGAAGCATTCTAAAAGTTTCTAATAGTATAAAAATTTCGTTTCTTGGCAGCTTCTTGTGGTGCTTGAAGTTTCAAATCATTACTGTTATCATTTTGGAGTTTATTAGTTTACATTTTGTTATAAACGTTGGGAGAAATTAGTTTGCAAATTGCAAACACAGTGGGATTTAGTGGATAGTTAATGCAACTTGAAAGATGAAGTTAAAAATGGATATATACAGTGAGGTGGTGGCCTAATAGTATCTCTGCTTATATTATCAGTAACTTATCATTTCTCCAATTTTTTTTTTTTCCCCACTGACAAGTAACAGAGACAAACTAAGAGGGAAGAGAGACTTGGAAAGTGAGCTCAGTAGTAGCTGAAGAAAGCAACCTCCTTCTGCATATGCAGCCATAAGACCCTGTTTGGCTTTAGCTAAACTAGGGTTACCTAGGGCTTTGAAAATCTTCTCTTTCAAAATTTTCGGATAAAATAACTAAATACTAGTACCGGCCCAGTCAAAGCTTCAGCCTTTTCTAGGAAGAGACATCTTCTGGTAAGAAAGCCGGATGTTATTTGTTACTAGTCCTTGTTTAATACTGGATTTTTGCACTTGTTTCCTCTGAGATGTTTTTCTTATTCGTCTTTCTTGAAGTTTCTGTATAATGTTGGAGGTTTGAGAGAAAAATTTGAGATATTTTCATGGGTTTCAAAAGAGCTGCTTTGTTTTAGTGACTGTTTGCCAGTATTTATGTCTCTTTTAACTTCTTCTTACAAAGAAACGTCTTTTTCTTGGTAAAGTTTGTGCTTGTACATGAAATGTGGAGTCTTAGTTAGTATGCAGAGCTTGAACGTGGCTGGTTTTTGGGTTCCGATAATTTCTGCCAAGCAGACCAAAACTTTAATCTTTTTTCATTTTTTTTTGGTTACTCACCTCAATATTCGGATTTACAATTGAAACGGCACTTTAGAAAACCTGTTAGTTGCTTAACTTGGATCTCTGTGTTCACTCTACCTGGTTGTAGCTTATTTTTGTTGTCTTTTGTTTTAGATCAGTGTTGCAGATTAGTGCAAGCCACGAAAATGGCTTACCTGGCTTCTTTTAGATCAGTGTTGCAGATCTAAGTGTCTAGCACACAGAAGACTTACATGGGGTGTCAGAAGTCTAGAATGCTTCATGTGTTAGTTGGGTTTTGTTTTTTTATTTCTTATTAATTTATTATCCATATTTTGCTGCCTACATTACTTCATTGTGTGCTTTTTTAGCTTAGTCAAAGTTGTTTTTCCCCCTTTAAATTGGTGTTAACATCTTCAAGGAGGACTTTTGAATCTTAAATCTATTTGTTTACAGCTTTTATGTTTCTGAAGGTACTACACAGGCCACGAAAATGGTGCTATGCACTTTAAGACTTTCATTTTTGAAATTTTGCTTGGACCTCCTAGTTTCGGGATTGGCCTATTTTCATCAAGATGCAAATCTTAAGAAAAAATTCTGTTAATGAATTCTTTTTTTTTTCCCTTATATTGGAAAGTCTCAGTTTTTTTTTTTAGTACGTATAATTTCCTCTAATTTTTTCTCCCTTTTGGTGTTATGAAATATTTATCGGTTATAATTTGCAAGTTGCAAAATGGGCTGTTGGGTGGCAAGGCAGGAAACATCGAAAGAGACGGAAACCCACAAACTCTTTATAAATTAAGAACTCATTATTTTGTGTTATTATTGCCATTTATCTTTTTGCTGGGCCATCGTCTACTGGGCACAAGTACTGGAGTGAAAAGAAAGGGAGAAAAGGCAAATTATTGAGATGGGTTATGCTAAATGTTTAATTAAATCTTTTGATTGCAACTCCTTTTCTCATTTTTTCAGTTTTGGTCTTGTGTTATGGTTGGTTGTAGTGGGGGTAGTTTCTGAGGAGTTTCTTTGAAGGGAATGTATTGTTTGTTTGTTTGTTTCCTAGTTTGTTAGGGTCTGTGTAAACCTATTAGAGGTGGCTGTCGTTTTTGACCTATGCAATTCTTTTCTTTTACATAGGTATATAATAAACTCTCTTTTAATTTTCTTCTCACCCAAAGACTTCTCTGAACTATTGCAGGTTGTGTGGGTCAGGTGTGGGTTTCAAGAAGAAGCCTTCTAATTTGCCTTTTCACCCCTCTTCTACTCAAGAAGAAAGAGATAATGCAGACTCCCAAAGCAAGGTGAGATTGTCATCCTCTAAAGCATTTCCATAGCCATTTGCTATTTTTTTTTATTGGAATCATTACTCTTACACTGTTAGCCGAAGTGGATATTACCTCAGTATCACATTCTTCATTTAATGGTTGATTACTGAGTTTCTAACCCATTTTGGCACTGTTCTGTTGGTAATACAAATGATGTGTTCCGGTAAATTATGCTCATTTGCTTCTGGCTTCTTTTTGGATTTAGTGTCAATTCCTTTTCATTTTTAAATTCACATGCCTTCTGCGATGTATGTATAAATGGTCAATGCAATTTTGGTAGGCAAAGGGAATTACAAAATTCATTTTGATCAATTGGACTTGATGGAAAAACTAGTTTCTCATGGATCGAGTTACAACATAATTACCATTTGATTAAAGCACGGCCACATAAATGGAATATTATTATTAATGTAACTTGTAATTGGTGGAGTCTTGTTGATGGTTTAATATACTTATGCAAGACACTTGTAAGGTTATATATGTACAACACTCATGGAGTTCTACACTTCTACTTGAGGTATTGCTTAATGTTTACAATAACTCATCTGGATTGCATTTCATGTTCGGTGTGGATGTTAATATGCGAATTTATGCATCCAATACATCAATTGATCTATCCACCTCAACCATTATGGATATTTATTGCCCCAAAAGCCTTGTTTTTTCTTTTTATATTTTCTCAATAACTTAACTTCTGCGGCAATAACTATGAATAGATTGGCCAGTATCTGGAAAGTTAATGAAATGAGAAAAAGAAAGTTTTCTCTGGAGTGTGCATCACTTATATTTCAAAGCTGGTAACACATCATTATCCGTGTGGTGGGTGAAAGTTGATTTAAGGTTGTTTAATCTATCCAAGAGGTAGCAGGTGTTGAAACTGTATCACCTAACAGAGCTTAAATATGTTGGTTTTATACTATTTTGTTTGGAAAAAATTGTCTGAAATCAACATTATTTCAACTTAGCACTCTGCATATGCTTGAATTGGCTCTTTAGCATTACTTTGCAATAAGAAAATAGTAATATATAGTCATGTGTAGTGATTCTGATTGTGATTCCACTGACTGTGAGAGTAGGACTGGCTCCTCAGAAGTGCCACATAGAAAATCTCCTGCAACACCACGTACTGCACGCCAACTCAAGATACCAGGATCAGATTCCGACTCTGTCCCCTCTCCAAATCCTGCAAGTAAGACTCTGAAAGACAAAAGTCCAAAAGTCATTGAACGCAGATCACCACGAAGTCCAGCAACTGAGGTACTTACTGATTACTTGTGAAAGAACTAGCCTATTTAAAGAAGTTGCTTTGGGGAAGAATTTGGTATATTGACAATCTCATAGACTAATGTAGTGACAATCTCATGGACTAGATGATTCTTATCACATATTAATATGACAAATGATATGCCTTCACCATTCAGGCTGTTTTAGCATAGTACTTCCTATTTTAATTTTTTGGTCTTTATATGCTAGTTACAAGGTATTGTTATTCCGTTAGTTGTTTGTTCACTCTGTTTTCATCCCCCTTTGTCTTGTGAGTTCTAGAAGAAACGCCCAAGCAGAATACCTGAACTAGAGGCACAGCTTGCTCAACTCCAGGAGGATCTGAAGAAGGCAAAGGATCAACTGAACACATCTGAGTCGTGGAAGAGGAGGGCTCAACAGGAAGCTGAAGATACCAATAAGCAATTTGTAGCTATGTCAGCTAAGCTTCAGGAATCGCAACAGCAACTGATGGAGCTTTCTGCTTCCGAGGATTCTCGGGTTCAAGAACTTTGGAAAATCTCCCATGATCGAGATAAAGCTTGGGAATCTGAGCTTGAAGCTGTCCAGAAGCAGCATTCCATTGATTCTGCGGCATTGGCTTCTGCCATGAATGAAATCCAAAAGCTCAAAGGTCAGCTAGACATGGTAGTGGAATCTGAAGCTGCAAAAACAAAGCATGCTGAGTCGGCACATTCTGAGTTGCAGAGTTTGAGAATGGAACTCACTGAAACTCTCACCCTTGTGGAAAAACTGAAAAATGAACTTAGTGATTGCAGAGAATCAGAAGCTGAAGCCCTAGCACTAGTTAGTAAAACTGAGAAACAATTGGAAACTGCAAATGCAACTGCAGAAATGCTGCGGGCAGATGGCATCAAAGCCATGGATGCCTACAATTCTTTGTCCTTGGAGCTTGAGAAGTCAAGAGCTCAAGTGAAGTCATTGGAGGAACTTGTCAGCAAGCTACAGGCTGATGTGGCCATTAGTGGTAATCGAAAATCAGAGAGTCCTACTGAGAACGTGGAATCTGCCAGTGAAAGTGGAGAAAACGAGGAAAGAATCCAGCTCAAGGCAGAGTTGAACTCGTTGAAATTTGAAGTGGGTCAATTAAGATCTGCACTTGAGGCATCTGAAACGAGATACCAGGAAGAATATATTCAGAGCACGTTGCAAATTAGGAGTGCTTATGAACAAGTTGAGCAAGCTAAATTAGAATCAGGGAGAAGAGAGGCTGAATTGGAAGCTCAATTAAAGAAAGCCAACGGTAACATCGAAGAGTTAAGGGTTAAATTGATGAATAAGGAAACTGAATTGCAGAATATTTCAGAGAATGGAGGGCTGAATTTGAAGGATGAGAAAAATCAACCGAGCGAAAGAGAATCTGAACTTGAAATGGAAATGAAGAAGTTAGAGCGTGATTTGGCAGAGTTGAAGGCAAGCTTCTCCGATAAGGAGATTCAATTGAAAAGTGTCATTGGGCAAAACGAAATGCTCAAGATGGAAATCGAGAAAGGTGCATCGGAGAGGAGTGAAGTCAATGATGAAGCTGTTGCCTTGGCAGAAACAGCAAAGGCCGCAGAGCAAGAGGCTTTAATGAAACTCAGTTATCTAACCGAAGAAGCAGATAAAAGTAGCAGAAGAGCAGCACGAGTGTCTGAGCAGCTCGATGCAGCTCAGGCAGCAAATGCAGAAATGGAAGCTGAGTTAAGGAAATTAAAGGTGCAGTCGGACCAATGGAGGAAGGCAGCCGAGGCAGCTGCAGCTATGCTTTCAGCGGGGAACAATGGGAAAATTGTAGAAAGAGCAGGTTCACTTGACAACAACTACAATACCATTGCAGGCGCCATGGGCTCACCTTACTCAGAAGACTTGGATGATGACTCACCAAAGAAGAAAAACGGGAACATGTTGAAGAAGATTGGAGTCTTGTGGAAGAAGGGCCAGAAGTAGAGAAGTATCTGACAGGTTGCATTCCATTTCCAACTGCTATCCTGTTCTCTCTATATTATATTATAGTTTTAATTCTTTAATATTCTTGCTTATTCCTGGCAGGTTGTGGTGTTTGGTCTCAGCTAAGTTTCAATATATTGGATAAATTTATCTTTAAAGACTAGAATCTTTGAGTGACTACTGTATAGGTATGCGGAAGCGGATGATCTTTTGAATATCCATTTTGTTTCACCTGTCCTGGACATGTCTGCTGTATGAAGATCTTTTTGCTATTAAGAGAATGGGAGGATTATGTATTAATTTGGAACAGGTGAGACATAGAGATGGAAGAAACAGTTTTATTGTATTATGATCGAAGATACGATGCTTTAACCACTTTATAAATTTACTTTGATAATTAATTTTTGTATCATGCATGCGAACAAAATTGATTCCTCCTCCTTGCATTGTTCTTAGCTTGTTAATACTACTGGTTTACTAATAGTCACGAAATGCCCAAGATTCCAACCTTCCCACTTTTTTTGTTTGTGTTTGATCAGTAAGTGGTTATAATGGTTTGTCTTAAACAAGATAAGTTGTACCGAAAATAAAAATGAACACAACATAGTGAATCAGATTAGTTCCCATGTCTCTGGGAATCATTTAACCATATTTCGTAATATGTGAAAAAATAGAAAATAGACTATCTTTTTCGCACGGAGGTAGCACATCAGAGTTCACTTTCAATTGAAAAAGAGTAAACACAAAAGAAGTGTCTATATCTTCACTTTCATTACATTTTAAGAGGCGAACAAATTTGGTACTTTACGGTGCATTTGACTAGAAAAAGTTTATAAATTGTAATAATATCAAAAATTAAAAAATGCTTTATATATTTTGATATCTTAATGTCTAATTTTATTACTTTACATTCAGGATGAAGTTCTTTCCCTCATTATGATTCGTTGGATGATATCTTTTGGTTAGTAGAAGGCTAATTTTCGATTAAAATAATAATAATAATAATAATAATTTAAAGGCCCTATCTATAATTGGGCCTAGTAAAAGTTACTTGATATAAATCTGGACGACAACCAGGCCCAACGAAAATCCAACAATAAGCCCAAATATTTGGAAGGACAGACTTCACGTGATCTCTCTATATATTTGTAGTATCCGGACGCATTATAGGTTTAGGGTTTTACTCAGTGGCGGTTGCTTCTTGTTACCTTCACCTTCGAAGCTCAAGGATCCTCGTGGCCGTCGAAGAAACCCGTTTCTACAACCATGGGGTATGATTACTCTCTTCGATTCTCTCTATTGCTTTAGTTATAGATCCTGGCTTTTTGTTCTTTAGAAAGCTTAAGATGTGAAAAATCTTCAAGCTTTATGTTCATGGTGTCTTGTTGTTTTCCTCTTTAATGTGTTAATAGCTTCAAAGTAAGAATCATATGCCCCTTAGATGTTACTTCAAAAAGGAAGTGTGTTTTTCTTTATGCTGTTCAAATTAGTTCTTTATTTTTTTAGTTGGCCGAACTGATCTATTGCTGAGTTGTTTGGTTTATTAGGTTTCTATGTGCTGATTTAAAATTTAGTCAATTTGGAGACGATATTGCACATTACCCTAAATGCCTGCTATATCTTATAGTTAATTCTTAGTTGCATAAGTTGAAATAGAGATGTTAGTTGGATTGGATTGTGCGTATGTTTTTTATTACAGCTTTAATCCTTTTTGTTAAATTGGAGGTTTCAATGACTTAAGTTTGACCCTTAGAGAACGCAAGCAATATTTTGTACTGGAGAGCATTGGGTTCCTCATGATTAATGTATAGTTGAATGGTCGTCGGGAAGCCAATTGTTACAATTTTCTGTTTAATTATGCTATTGGTTCTTTGAAATTGCTGATTCGAAAAGTTTTACCTTTTTTCTATGACTGACATTTTAGTGAGTTTGTGAAGGTGTATGATGAATAGTTTTTGCTTCTATAAACCTTAATCTTACCTGTTTGTACAATCGGTTCACAGTAAGACACGTGGTATGGGAGCTGCCCGCAAACTGAAGTCCCACAGAAGAAGGCAAAGGTGGGCTGACAAGGCATACAAGAAATCCCATCTTGGCAATGAATGGAAGAAGCCATTTGCTGGCTCTTCCCATGCCAAAGGCATTGTTCTTGAGAAGATGTAAGACTTCATTATTTGTTCTGCCTGTTTATGTTTTCGTTTGTTCTTCCTTGTTTAGAACATTATATTCTAAATTGTGCAATGGCTGTCTAATTGCAGCGGTATTGAGGCCAAGCAGCCTAACTCTGCTATCAGAAAATGTGCTAGAGTTCAACTGATTAAAAATGGAAAGAAGATTGCTGCTTTTGTACCGAACGATGGTTGCTTAAACTATATTGAGGAGAATGTGAGTATCCGTTGTGTTAAAGGTGGCTTTCCTTTATGCTTTTCCAATGTGTATCTAACATTGTGTTATTTGTGTTCGAAGGATGAGGTTTTGATTGCTGGATTTGGACGAAAGGGTCATGCAGTCGGAGATATTCCTGGAGTTAGGTTTAAGGTTGTGAAGGTCTCTGGTGTCTCCCTTCTTGCACTCTTCAAGGAGAAGAAGGAAAAACCAAGATCTTAAGTTTGCTATGGAGAGTTTATCAACTGTTATTGTTTATTGCTAGTTCTTTTTTAAGTATTGGGAATGTTTCTCTATGTTTTTGAGTGGATCTGTTGAAAACGATTTTTATCTTTCTAGTTATTGTACTGAATCTCCCTGGTTTCAATTTTTGTCCCAGATTACATGTTCTGGTTAATTGCCTCTTTAACAACTAATTATCTTGTGACTTGAGGTTTGGCCTAGCGGTCGATCTCAGGTAAAATCAAAGTGAAAATCTCCATCGTTTTATCAAGACCACAATTTTTTGGAAGAAAAATTGAAAAATAAAATTTGTTAGCTCTACTAAATGTGCTTCGATCCGTGACAACGCAGTTATGCAGGTAATGAGTCGTTTCTGTGAGACGAAAAAGTATTGGTTCGTTCACACAGGAAAACAAAACCCCTGTGCATCGATTAGTTGTCCTCACTGAAGTGATGGAAAATACTATTAGAATAGCTGTCTCTTTTATATACATTTTGCCGGTTTTGGCTGTATCGAATCGGGAGCCCAGCGATTCGTTAAACTCACATATTCGACTGCAACATATGCTGATACATCACGAAAATAATACAAGTTTTGCGGGGAAAATGATTTGCAGTGAAAAATAAAGTATCAACTATTGCCAGAAATCAACGTTGTACACAAAATAAGTCTTTATTGGTACTACAATTTTATCTGAAAAACTCGAAACACGTCAAATAAATAAAAAGGAATATTCTGACAACGTAAATTAACTTCACTGAAACTCATTCCTTTCTTCATCACATGTGGTGACCTTGTTGTTCTAATACAATCTACAAAAGCAGGCTCTAGAAAATGGAATTTTCAGCTCTCAGATTTCTTATGTTGCAATATTCATTTTCCTTAATTCTTGCAATAAAATGAGTTCTACTCTTAACAATTGTTGCTTCAAGGACTAATCTACCTGCATGACATTCAGAGACGAGGCAAATTCTCATAGGAAAGCAGAACTCACTTACCTTCAACAAATTTGCTGCTACTCTGTCAAGTCATCTTTAGCTTTCATCAATCTCCAAGGTTACCCCTTCAGTCTGGATGTGAGCAAGAGCAGGCCTACAAACTTCAGAGTCCCTCGGGGTACTAGTATCAACTTCTCTGCTTTCATTGACTTGATTGAAAGAAGAATAATCGAATACAGGTTTTTGTTGGATCTCCTTACAAATATCCCCAGCTCCAAGTTGTAGGGCTGGATCACCAACTGCATCTCCAAAATAAGTTTTTTCCTTTTCATTAGCAACGGAAGGAGAATACAAATTGTTCTTTTGACCATCTATTGCGTTTTCACCCACTTTTTGCAAGATCATGTTTTCGTCCCCAGACAAAGAACTCAACTCATGTATAGCAACAAGTCCTGCACCTTTTATGCTGCCATTCCTCCCATTCTGTGGGCTTATTTTATCTTTATCTGGGCTGCCATTTCTTTCACCATAATTGATAGGTTGATTGTTTACTGATGTATGACATTCTTTTGGAGAAATTTTATGAGCCTTCAAGCTACTTTGCCCACCATTTCCAGGAGACATTCTATTCTGAAGTTTGAGAGGCATGCAAGGACTGCATTTTCCATTTCTCGAAGCACAACAGACTTTTGGAGCAGCATTTAACGTCTCCTGAAGAGGAAAAAGAGGTTTAGCTTTGTTTCCTGGGGCAGGTCGCAGACCAGTTTTGGTGCCCCGAGCTGCTACAACAGTTCTAGCAGGTTGAAGCTTTCCAAGCTTTGTCTCATTTGAAGCTCCACTGGTACCATTTGCTGTCCCATTTCTAGCCAAGCCACTGGGACTGCACACCGCCGATCTAGCCTGAATAATGTAAAACTTGCATGTAAATGTCCTAAGTGTCAAAAAAGTTGGAGAGGAAAGTGATAATGAACAAGGAAGGTGATTTTGCCTGAATAGATTTCAGTAAAACATCTTGTTAGGATAAGGAGCACAGCATTCCAAAATGATAATTTCAGATGCTTTTTCCTCGAAAACTATTTTGGCAAAACCACTTCCTGACTAGGGTAGAATATTTCATAAATGGGAAATTGGAACTGACCCCATCAAAGAAGCCAATTTTTGGTGATGGCAACCGAAGCCCTGATGGTTTGATAGACTCTGAATCAGCAAGCGCTGCACTTCTTATTGGAACTCTCTTTACATGCTCAATCGACAATCTAGTGACCTGGGTACCCTGTTGAACTGAGCATTTGTCACTAGAATGGATTTGAGAGTCCAAAACTTGGGGAAAATCACCATTATCCGATGCATTTTCACAAGAGCTAGTGTCAATGCTGGGTCTTGAACTGTTAGACCTTCTATTAAGTGATGAAGTCGGTGAAAATGATTCCAAAGACCATTCACTGATAGAACTAGAAGGTGATATGCTAGAAGAGAGCTTGGTCACAGACTTCAAATAAGGTGAGATGCGTGGAGTTATAAACTGATTCTTATTTCTCAATGTGGTTTTGATAGTTGAAATATTGGAAGAATGATTACCAGGTTTAGGATCAATTTTTCTTTTTACGGTATTGAAGGAATGTTTACTGCTACTGTTAGATGACAGGCTTCCTGAACTATCAGTGGAGGAAGAAGTTGTTAGCTCTTTCTTAGATGCCAATGAAGATCGCAAGGAGGACTTTAAAGGTGGTCTGGGATTGGGGACCGTATTTCTTGAACCACCCATAGTAGGAAGTTTTGCTCCCCTACCTGCCACTATTAGATACATGGCAGTCAAGCAGGTTTTCTGTATATGGAAATAATAAATATGAATAAAGTGTTAAAATTACCAGCCAATTTTTTTGGATTATCTGAATTTGAGTTTTTTGCATTATCCTTTTCCATTTTGGCATGGTTAGCACCCAAGGAAGCTCGTTTGCCTGCTGTTGTTAAGACGGGACTGACTCTGCCAACTATCTTGGGTGGCTTACAGAGAGATGAAGTTGATTCTCCATTTATAGAACCAGACTGCAGGAAAGCAAACCAATCAAACCATGTTTTGAAAGCAATTTCAATTTGACATTGTTAACCACTTATTTTGTCCCTTCTTACATGATTAAATGTCTGCAAGAGAAAATACACAATAACATGACTTGGTAACATTTAATCCCTGATAATTTAGAATGAGATGGGCAATTCCAGTCACCTTGTTGAATAGCTAATATTCACTTCCAGTTTAAAACTTTAAATTACTGCAAAATACACACGTTGAATATTTTCATACAAAAACAATAAAACATTTCTTAAGAGGATAAAGTAGACACATGCCTTTGGAGCTTGTGGATTAGGAGAGACCTGGTCTGCCATTTTCCCTGATCCTTTAATGATAACATTTGGCTTCTTGGGAGACTTTTTAGTCTTTAACTGAAATCCCAATGCAAAAGAATAAGTACCACTAAAAATAACAACGATTAATGACTAAGAACATTGAACTCACCTTATTTTGGGTGACGATTGTCACTTTCTCTGATGCTGAAAGGAGAGTCACTGTTAGTTTGAAAGTGATCAAACCAAAAAGGATGTACACAGTATGTCAGTTAAAATGTCCAAACAAACTCTATAAGTTAACCAACGAAATAGAGTTGCGCCTCATTAACCTCATGTTTTAATTAAGAATATCTCCACAGCACAGGTACAAAATTAGACTATCTGAAAGATCCAAACAGATTCATACATGCAAGCACTAGAGAATAGAAGTCAGACACCATATAGCCAATGTAACTAAACAGACCTGATCAAAACTCCTCTGACCTTTCCTATACAATTATTTATGTAATTGAGAAAAAACGCTGCATCTAGTCCAAGAACAATAAATAATTTACAAAATGCATATTTATCCTTTTACAAAAATATGTTGTCTAGAGATTCAAGTTGTTAACTTGAACAGCATTCTAATCCACCAGAGTTGGGAAACTGTTGATACTGGTGACACTTGTGGAAATCAAGGTGGTTTTCATGTAGTAATGACTTGGGAAATAAAGGATTGCCCTTGGTCGCACTTTTGACAAAATAATGCAGAACTTCTTGATGGAATTATCAATTCTAATGGTGATAGAAAGAGGTGGAATTATATATATATATATATATATATATATATATATATATAGCGACCAATGCAGGAAAAATTAGCTCCCATCTAGCTACTACACACAGGCCTTAAAAGTGCCTATTTTACTTTCTTCACAAAGATATAGAAGGTTTGATTGAATTGCAAAAGAGAGGCATTCTTTGTTTTGTAAACAGGGAATGCAGACCTTCCTCAGGGACTTGCCCCCTTTGATTAGCCCGACCTGATTCCAATTCAAGTTCTTATTCACTGGAAATGCTTCCTTTACTGGAGCTGGTTGGATCAAAGCAAACGCTATGATCAAAGGTTTTTCTCCTATTACTATTGCTACCATAGCATAGCTAGATAGAGTAAGTTGATTTAATCTTGGAGTTTGTGGTTCATGGCTATGCAGCACTCATGCAGGAGGAAGGCAAGTCCTAAGTGCCAACAAGTCCACCTAGAAAAAGTCATTTTCATAATTTTATATATATACGTATGTAAATGGATAACTCACATTTGATGAGTTGGCCATCATTGACTCTAGATCCAGCTTTACTACGTGAAATTGCTGCATTGGCTGCTTTACTAGATTTCTGGATTGAAGCTCTTATGTCTCCAAACAAGTCATCCTCAAGTGTTTCTATTGTTGAAATATCAGTCACTAATGTAGATATTGAATCAGTAGATTTGTGCACGTCCTCTTCAATTCCTGGTAATACATGGACTTTGCCTACTTTCTCAGTTCCTTCAATCATATTAGATAACTCCTCTGGTTCCAAAACACCTGGTTACACATAAGATGCATATCTAACTAAAAGATCGTATTAAATTTGAGGAAGGATATATAATACCAACACATAAAATGCAGAAGAAGAGTACCGGCACTGGTGAAGAAAGCACTATCCCAGGCTAAACTCTTGCGCAAGTTGTACTTTTCATTTTTTCTCCTCTTTTCTTGCTCTGTTGATTCAAGCTGTTGAATTACTTGTTTATCATCTTCAAGATATTCTTCACCAGCTTGCACATCCAGCAACTGAACAGTTTTATTCTCTTTCTGATTATCTGTACATAGCATAATCCCAGATTATTGAAAAACAGCAATTTTCCGACGGAAACAAAGAAAATTGAAATAAAAAGCAGAATATAAAAGCTGAAAAATTGTCTATCATATAAGCGAACCCTAAAATCCCATTTTCCATGTCAAGGCGAAGTAACATCAAACTAGAAGTTTTATAAATTAAAAACCTTACCATTCATCCTGCATTCTAAAAGTTACATGACAAGTACCTTGAGAGAACAGCTCAAAAGGACCTAATGTTTAATCTATTATCTTCACACTTCTCATATAATTAGAGAAATTCAGACTAACGCTACGCATCAACCTTTCAATTCTTGAAGACTAAAATTTTGAATCTGCTAGGACTTGTTCATTATTATAAAAGCAACAGTATTCCTCAAATACCCCAGTTGACATCTATTACTAAGTGATGCTATGTCAAGCTATTAATTTCCCTTCAGATACCAATAAAATCATTTCACATTTACAGAGTTTTTTTCTCAGCTCAACTTCGCATCTAAATGTTTTCACTTCTTCTTCCAATTAATGATCAAATTGCATAATAAGAATAATTAGACTTAACGTTTTAACTACAGAAGAATCAGAGTAATAGAATCAACCAGATCAGTCTTCAAACGAAATTTACAGAAATGAAACCTAATGAAGATCACATTAAGGTATCAAATCGAGGGAAAGGAAAAGTAGGGTGCGAAAGAAGGACCTGAAAGATGAGGAGTTCGATAATCGCGGGGAGGAGAATTGTAGAGGCAATCGTCCTCGAAGCTGACGTCAATGAGACTTAGGCTTTTATCTTCAAAACCAAAATTCGCTTCGGATTCGCTCATAGTAAAGATCGATCAAAGAAACAAGAAAGAGAGTGGAATTGAGATTGAAATGCGGTGGCGAATTGGGAAAAAGAGAGGGGGAAAGGGAGGAGACGGAGTTTTGAATTTAGAGAAAGCGCCTGTTAGAGTTTGTAGTACAGAAAGGAAAAGTACGAGCGCCTTGTGCGTGTATCGTATTTGGACCGTTGATGATATGGCGATGCTGAATAGATCATGGGATGATAACGTTCTTGATTTAATTCGCTTTTCCTTTTAAATTTTTAGGGTTGCAAGTAATTTCTCCATCACATAAAAATATATTTAATTCAACTCAAAAATTAAGAAAAAAAAAATCAATATGACTAAATTGTGTTTAGAAAAAGGTTAATTTGATCGATTCTTATCCATATTTTTCCAAAAGTTTATTATTTTACAAATTGATAGTGTTTTATTAGTGTGAAATGATGATAAAAGAAAATATATTTTCATTTTTTTAATGTATAAAATATTTTTAATTTCCTAGCTTTGTGTTGTATAAACTATAAAACTATATATCAATTCATAATAGTTTTTCATACATTTGAATGTAATATAAAGAACCTCCTAATTCTATATTTTTAAATATTTGATTGATTAAAATTTGTGTTAATTCTAATTGGAGAGAGCAATTAATAACTTAATCATATATATTTTTTTATATATTTTCGATTGATATATAATTTATTTTGATTTAAACAATTAGTTCACCATGTTGATTTGAAATACATGAATTCTCAAGGCTGCAACAATCCTCATTTTTTTTTTTATTTTTCTTTCTTCCTTCTTTTTATGTCTTCATTAGACAATATTGCTCTTGTTATCATTATTAATTGAGTATATCATATAGGAATAAAAAGTATAAATATAGAAAAATAAAATATTTCGTTGGTAAATGTTATTGATTATGATAGAAAAAGTTAATCTCGGAGGTAAAAACTCACTGATTTACTACATGTAGGCCATTATTACGGGGCCAGCCTTTCAACCCTATAATAACACATGACCGTATGTGAGTAGTGGTTCAATAGCAGGGACCAATAAAGCAGAACATCAACGCATGCGCTAAGCCTGTAGGTGAACACATCAAGAACAAAAAATTAAAAATGAAAATCTTCAACTACATTACAATGCCTCATTGGCAAACTAAGCAAGATCACTATTATAAAATCAAATCTATTTCCTAAACAGTTTCGATACAATAATTACATCATTGCCCAAGGCTACCTGTTTTCAACTGTGTTCTATCATGACTACCCACTATAGTCTACTCAGGATCGCCAGGGATAAGCCAAATCTGTAGAACAAAAAGAAACTACCAACAGCTTTAACTTCATGCTTGTGCCATGGACACACCACTTCAAAATATGCCACTGGACTACAGTTTGATGCTTTAGATTGTATTTTCCTCCGCAGAATTTGCATCATTCTTGCTGTGCTTTGTTATTTTTCAAGAAGATTTACCAGGTGTTGAAGGCATGTACTTGAGGCGGTAACTGACAAGTGAAGGTCCGAATATGCTGTATTTACCGGCACTGCTGAATGCTGCTTCTGCATCATCACGCCTGTAGAAAACCACTTTTGCGCGGTTATTCTTCTTTAGTACTTCAGTCTGCGATTCCTTCACACGTCCAAATCGACTAAATATCTTGTTCAAGTTTGACTCTGGAGGGATGGAATCCGAGTGTGTAAAGTTTAGAATCAAAGCTGTTGGGCAGTTATCATCTTTGCAATGTGCCTTCATTCCGCTCACTGGCTCTGTTGCTTCAATATCAAGAATTTCACCATTGCCTTGCCTTTCAGAATCCAAACTTGGACTTGATTGAGCAGGTTCAACAGAGGGAATGATCTTTTGGGTTGCACCATCTAATGGCCGCTCTTGGGGGAGACCTTGAATCCTATCTGTTGAACAAGAGTCCTTTGAATGCTCCAATTCACATGCTTCAGCTTCTGATTTGCTCGATTCTTTCCCAAAACAATCACCAAAGACACACTCTAAGGACTGCTTGTCCTGTGGTGATCTTGCAAGATCTAGGCAAACTGAGTTCCTAAATTCCACAAAGAAACTAACTACAGATCTCAAAAAGCTGCATTCTTTCATGGGTTTTCTGGCAACCAAGCAAAGCTGTGAAATCATCACCTCAGATGAATAATCCTCTGTTTGAAGCCATTTTTTACCTTGTGATTTGCCAGAGAGAGACTTCTCTTTGGTTGTATCCTTCGTTGAACATTCTTGAGAAGCTCCATCAATATGTTTGCGCATTGGTGTTGGTCCATTCAGTTGACTTGCAACCCTAAGAATGCTCTCTCCAACTCTATAAGTTCTCTTTGGCTGTGAAGAGTTATTTTCAGCCCCTGATGATGAAAGACTTTTGCTGCGTTTCACTGCAGGGTTATCAGAAATCGAATCAACAGCCTTCCGTTTCTTATCCGAAGATGATGAATTTGACTTGCAAGCAGCTTTAATCCCTACTCCACTTTTACTACTTGCAATAGATGAGCGTCTCTCAGCAAAAAGTTCAGCCAAACTTTTCTCTTTCTTTCTCGGATAGACACTATCTCCAGAGAAGTTCTTGCGTTTAGGAGTTGGCTGTCCATCTTGAATTTTTGACTTCACCTTTACAGAAGAGACGTGCTCTTCATCTTTAATTTCAGCAACTGCTTTTGCATTCAATTCATTGCCATCCTCATCACTCAATATCAAGGTGCCAAGAATTTGGAATTCAGGCAGTTGAGAATAACCCTTCCAGCGACTGAATGCCAATAGTTGAGCCTGTGCCGTTACAAATTCCAGTCTGTCTACTGCATGAAATGGCAGTTGGCCTAACTCTTTAATATAATCAACAAATTTTGCAGGTTCAAAAGCATTTGCACTTGAAAAACTATCCCCACCTTCTCTACTACAAAAATCTTCTCCAATACCAGCATTAACAATTATTTGAGTACTGATCTCACTATACTCGGGCATGCAAGGACAGGCCAAGCCAAACTCTACTCGTCTAGAAACCTCATCCAAAGCACAATCAATGGCATAATAAAATTCATCTGAATTGTTCTGTTTCTCCATTTGTGAGAAATGGGATCGAAAAGGCTTTATCGTTGCTGCTTCATTCCAAGCAAAAGTCTGATCCCCAAAATAAGCAATTAAATAGCTATCCCTTTTAAAATACTTCTTTGCCTTCTCTGATGCAGAAGAAGGATCAAATATCTGCCCAGGCCACCAAGGATGGCTTCTCACTTTGCCCCACACAAGATCAGAAGCACTGAATTCCAGCTTTAAAGTATTTACTTCAGCATTCACATTGCCTGACTCATTTCCATCAGTATTCACATATGAGTTCAAATCCACAACAAGATTTAGTGCGCTAGACTTATTATTACCACCATTTTCCTCGCAAATCCCTGCAACATAAAGATTACTGCCCACCATTTCACCTTTAGAATTATTGACTTGATCATCAATTTCCATGTCCTGATTCTGAATACAACCAGAAATTACCCCCGCAGAAACATGAATGGCATCTTTTACAGGCGAGGAGTCATTAGCATTAACTTCTTTCCCTTCCATATCAACTGTTCTAGGCAAAGCACACGTATCATCTACTTTTGGGACTTTGATTGAGTTCTCAAAATCTGAACCAGAACAAATCCCCTCCACTTCCTCCTTAACTCGACCACACTCACCAAATTGTGTTGTAGTAACCTGAACCACTTCTCCAGAAGAGACATCAACAACTGTATTGCTCTCTTCCTCTAAAGACCTAATTTTGGCTTCCATATTAATCTCTCTATCTACAGACTCACTCTCTCTCTCCAAACCACCATTGCCTAACCCGTTAACAGTTAACTTAGCCCCTTCAAAGTCCTTAACTTGGTCTATCACAGGTTCAAGGGTCTGACCCTTAGGGTCTGTTAGGGTTTCAGCGTTTGATAACCCAGGAATAATCATTGGTTCAGGGATATTAACCCCATGAACATCTTCTGGTTCTACTGAAACGACGTCGGAATTAAGGTCGATACGGTCAAGATTCGCAGACATTGATACGCTCCAAAAATAGGAAAAAGAGCTACAATTATCTGTATATAATTAAATCTCAGGCAGATTATAGAAAAAACCCCTAACTTAAAAAATGAAGAGAGAATAGAACAGGGGGTCAAAAGGGGTACCTTAAGCAACTCTGTGAAGAGAAAGAGACAACTATCTACACAGAGATTGTGAACTAATAGATAACAAATGTTCTGTGAAGATTTCTAGAGAGAGACAGAGAGAGAGTGAGAGCGGAGATATGACCGGGAAGAGTCAGGTGAATGGGGTAGCTTTCGTACCGGACATGGTTTTCTAAGTTGAAACTTGAAAATCTGCGTCGACACGTGGATAAGATCAGACGGCTTGTAGTTAGTATGCCCGTTTTATCTTCTGGTGATGTTGATGCCTTACCAGCGCTCCACGTGTAAACCTCTTTTTAAAAATTGCTGCCATTACGGGACGAAGCGGCATCGTTTAACTGCTTTTATAAGATCTTGAGAAACGACGGCTTTTGAGAGGACCTATCGTCGTTTTTCTAAGAGACGGAATTTTGCGCTGAAAAGATGGGGAAGTCGTCCATTAAAATATCGTGTCGTGGACCTTTTCGTCAATAAAACGATGAAGCATACAAAACTCAGGTCTTTCCCGCCAAAACGAGGGGAATTTTAACAAGGACCTGATAGCAGCGAGGGAGAGAGAGAGTCTATCTTGTCGATCGCTATGTATGGAAGTAAAGGAGAAAGCACCAGCCGGAAGAAGCACCACCGTCCGATGACCGATGCAAGCAACAGTATGGAAATCCTTGCCGTTTATTTCCCGTCGAATGATTTCTCCGTTGACGAGGACAAGCTGAAGCTGACATCCGATCTCATCCACTTCTTCTCCACATCTCTAGGACAAGATCTCGCTTCTCAGGTCTCTCACTTTCTCTCTACTTTGAGAATGATGAAATTGCCTGCGCTAGTTTTGAGCGACTGGCTTGGGCGAAGAATTTGAGAAACTGAAATTTCAATACATGAACAGGTGAAGGAAGAGAATGGCGCCTTCTTTTTGTCAATTGACTTTGAAAAATTTCGAAAAATATGTGATGTTGAGGAATTTTATGTGATTTTCGATGAGAAACCTAAAGTAGCTCTCTCTTGCCTGGGGGCCGCAGTTCACAAGGTACAAGGTGTGGGAAATTTTTGAAGTTACTTTCCCGCTTGTTCTCTAGTTTACTGTGGTTTGAGTAAATCCAAACTTACTTTGAAGCAGGTGCTTTCAACTAAATGCGAGGAGAATATTTTAGAGGGTGGCGCGAAGATTAACATCCGTCTTCACAACTACCCTGAATCAATGATTGCTCTGAAAAACCTAAAAGCAGCATATATTGGTAATTTTCACTTTAGGCTTGCAATTGAAATTTTATGGTCAGTTGTAATTTTTTTTTTCATTGTTTGTGTTTATTTGGGCTGGTGAAACACTATGACGGATGTATCATTTGGTCAAATGGCAGATAAGCTTGTGTCTGTGCGAGGGACAGTGGTGAAAGTTAGCGCAGTTAGGCCTTTGGTGGTACAAATGAGTTTTGATTGTGAAAAGTGTAAATCTAACATCGCACGCATATTTCCTGATGGAAAATTTTCACCACCAACAATTTGTAACTTAAACGGATGCAAAAGTAGAGCTTTTCATCCCATTCGATCTTCTGCTCAAGCCGTAGATTTTCAGAAAATAAGGCAAGTACTTCAATTCAGAAAATAAGGGGTTTGTCTCTTTGTATTTCTTTTCTGATTTATGTATTCCTCTGAATATTTGCGTCACTCATCCAGGATACAGGAATTACTAAGGTCTGAAGATCACGAAGAAGGGCGAGTACCTCGGACAGTGGAATGTGAACTGACTGAAGATCTTGTTGATGCATGCATCCCTGGGGATGTCGTGACTGTTACTGGAATTATAAGAACAATAAACAATTATGTGGATGTTGGAGGAGGTCAGGTGAAAAGATTTCTACACTGGATTTTGCATGATTACAATTCAAGATTATTGAAGCACGGATATTTCATGGCTAACTTGCTCAATTTTTTTTGGCACATAATGTGTTTATGATTAGTAACTATTTCATATTAGATTATTATGGTTTGGATCTCAAACTATTTACTGTTCCTAACATGTTATCCGCAATCCATGTTTACAGGAAAATTGAAAGGCAAAAATCAAGGATTTTACTATTTGTACCTAGAAGCAATTTCCATAAAAAATTCCAAGTCACAATCTACTTCTTTTGATTTTCAAGATTCCAAGTCTAATGCTAGAGCTACAGAGCTGTCTGATTTGTTCTCGTTCTCTCCAAGGGATTTGGAATTCATTGTGAAGTTTTCTGAAGAATACAGTTCTGATATTTTCCGGCAAGTAATTCAATCTATCTGTCCTTCAATCTATGGACATGAACTTGTCAAAGGTATCAAGTGTCTGCCAACTAATAAGCATTAAGAATTGAAAATGTTGCTTATCTTTGTAACTTTTTCAGTTGGAAAAAAATAATTGTTCTTTCAAACAACTCAAACATTTCTTGGAATTTAACTAATAAAATATCAATCTACCTCACACCATGGTATTCAACTTTTTCCCTTTGTTGATGCTAGTTATCTTCATTATGTGATAATCACATCTTTAATCCTGTCTAGAATGATTGATTGTCAATTAGCTTACTGAGTAATCTGAATAAAAGCACCTAGCAAGTTTTCTCAAGTCCTGCATTATTGATTCATGATTTTAACTTCAATAATGAAGTTCTGTGTACATTTTTTCTGACTTTTAACAGCTGGAATAACATTAGCACTGTTTGGAGGTGTACGCAAGCATTCAACGGATCAGAATAAGGTTCCAGTTAGAGGAGATATCCATGTCATAATTGTTGGTATGCTTAAATTTCTGCCTGCCCTTATAATGGAAATAAAATAGGATACATTATAATTAAAATGGATATTATTCTCAGCAAAATTATTTAATCTATTGGAAGTCAAAAGTAGTTTCTTGTTTTAAGGATGGGTGAAAAGAAAATGAACTTGCTAAATTTATTTCCTTTTTTGCTAGGTGATCCTGGACTAGGCAAGAGTCAATTACTTCAAGCAGCAGCAGCTGTTTCTCCACGTGGCATTTATGTGTGTGGCAATGGCACAACCAATGCTGGCCTCACTGTTGCTGTAGTGAAGGATTCCATGACAAGTGACTATGCGTTTGAGGCTGGTAACTGATTGCCTCTTACTTGCTTTTCTTTTTTTGCTTTTTTTTCTTGTCGTGTTATGATGTATTGATTGGTTTATTTGTAAGTTCCATAGTGTTGAAAAGTGAATGCTTTACTTATCATGATCGACCAGAAGCCTCTGATTGGACTCTGGCATACTGAAGGGAAACCAAAGATCAAAACTGATAGAAATTTTTGTGTTGTTATGCTCACTTCAAGTAGATACTACGAATTATTGGCTGCTATGTCAAGATATGACCTTTTCTTTCAGTTGTTGTATAGGCTATAGTTTTATATGTAAGAAGTGTCATACATGAACTTTGGTGCAACCAGATTGCTCCATTATGAGCTGGAGATTATAGACATGGAAATAGCCTCCCCAAAACCTAATGCCCATGTGCTAGGAAACCATTTTTTTTCGAAAAGAATATGTAGGATCGAAGAGGAAAGCATTTGTGGAAGGTTAGTTTATTCCTTAATGAGTTGTGGGAACAGCCTCTAAAAGAGCAGGGCAAGACTATGTAAAATTGACAACTCTATCCCAAGTTTCAACCTTGAGTTACAGAATCAAAAGGCTGAGTACTCACTTGTTCCAAAGTTCAGGAATGTAGTGAGCTGACTCTCAAATGCACTTGCATAAAAAAGAAACTTGTTGATCAGGAAATAGAGTGGGACCTTTTGAAAGGAAGATGCGTTGAAGTCTTAACTTCATTTGACCCTTATTCAATTTAGAATTGACTCCAAATTACGGTTTCAAGACTTACACAATATGATCAGACATGCCACATAGAATTTTAAGTTTAATAAGCAACAATTAAACTTTAGCAAAATAACAGAGATAGGTATTTTCTTAAAATAGATTGCAATAAAATGAATGCTTGTCCCCTTGTATTGACAAGTGGGTTCTATCTTCAGTTCTAAAGTTTCTATATTATCCTCGTTGCATGAAATTTTCTGATGATGTCTTAATTAATGCTTGCATCTCACAATAGGTGCAATGGTGCTAGCAGACAGTGGATTGTGTTGTATTGATGAATTTGATAAAATGTCTGCAGAACATCAGGTTTGTCCTGAACTGCTGATCGATTGCTAGTTCTTTGTTTTGTTCACTTGACATCTAGAATATATTTACCTACAGTGGGATTATTACAGGCTCTTCTGGAAGCGATGGAACAACAATGTGTATCCGTTGCAAAGGCTGGCATGCTAGCAAGTTTATCAGCACGAACTTCTGTTTTAGCAGCGGCAAACCCTGCTGGTGGTCATTATAAGTAATTTCTTGTTCTTCCTCCTTTTTTTTTTCTTTTTTTTTCTTTGGTCTACGGGTTATTTTTTGTCTTCTATCTTTCTAATAATGGATGCAATTCAAAGGCAACAATTATACTTAAAATAGTATCTCCATGATCTGGGAAAAGACTGAAAGTATGATACTGCAGTGAATTGTCATTTTCTGATCAACATAACAAGTTTTGCAGTGTAACAGAATAATGATTCAAGTAATGCCTCCAATTGTACATGTATACTTTTATTGTATAAATGTATTGTTGATATTTGTATCCAACTTGCAGTCGAGCAAAGACAGTGAATGAAAACTTGAAAATGAGTGCTGCTCTTCTCTCACGATTTGATTTGGTATTCATATTACTCGATAATCCTGATGAAGTACTGGACAAACGAGTCTCAGACCACATAATGTCAGTAAGTTGCCTTGTCCAGCATCTCATATTCGCACATTATTTGTATGAACAATATTCCAGTGACGTGAAGCATTACACATTGTGGAGAATGGATCAGCTTTTGTTCAACCATTTGTCTATTTGTATGTGTTATTTGCCTGCATGTGTGAGTGTCATAAACACATTTAGTGAATTTCAAAGGAAAAACCCAAGTTATGTTTGAAGTGATTGTAATAGAAAATTAATAGTTATTTGCTTCACATGGGATATTTTTTTTTATATTTATCCACGTTGCAATCACACTTTAAATGCCCGGAGGAGATAGAAGACTACTGGTATTTGAGGAAGATTATTGGTCCAGCAATTGGAGAATTTTGTTAGTTATTAAAATTACTAACTCTTCGGGACCATGTATGAAAGTTTTTGGATTTTCTCATTTAGTGTTTTTCTTGAGGATATGAAATTATGAATAATTAATGTGTCCATCTCACAGCTTCATGCTGGATATGGAGAACATTCACCAGCAGCAAAAAAGCTACGGATAGGTATGCTTATTCTTCTTCGTCTTTTCTTTTTATCCTTTGTGGAAGGAGGCTTAGAAGCTAGTGGTTCCGCTTATAGAGAAATGTACTATTACATGAAGTATTTCCTTTGATATGTGTCCTTATTTGACAAATTGCAGCATCACAGAACAATGGGAGCATGGACATGAGTGTAAGAAGTGGTTCTTTAATTTCAAGGCTAAGACTTGAACCAAATCAGGATGCTGATTTTGCTCCTCTGCCTGGTCCACTTCTTCGGAAGTATATTGCTTATGCAAGAACTTACGTATTTCCCAGGTAATTTTGGTCGGATCTTTTCATTGTGAATTTGATGCAATCTTTATGTTGAGACTACAACTGCGCGTGTTTGCTACTGCTGATTTATTTTGCATGTGTATAATTTATTCCGTTGATACAGGATGTCAAGACCAGCAGCGGAAATCTTACAGAAGTTCTATTTACGCCTCAGAGACCATAATACTTCAGCTGATGGTACACCAATAACAGCAAGGCAACTGGAAAGTCTAGTGAGGCTTGCCGAAGCTCGGGCTCGGCTAGAATTGAGAGAAGAAATAACAGCACAAGATGCAATGGTAATTGTATTGTTTGCTAATGCTAAATTCTTTTGTTAGTCCATTTATTGTTTGGTCATTCATCTTTTCAGTTTTTTATGAAATATTTTTCCGGTAGATAGTTCTGAATTTTAACATAAAAGGATTCTGAAGGGTACGTCAACGCTCTGTTGCGGGTGAGAAGTACTAACACTGACAACACAGGTCAATCAAATGACGCTTAAGTTAGTCATAAACATTGGATAGTTTGCTTTCTCTGCGCTTTTTAGTTTACTTCAAGATGTGGATAACAGTGCGTACTTAATGAGCCTTCAGTTTGATACCTAACCATACTTCAATTCGTTTTACAATAAGTAGTTTCTCATTATATTTCATTATCTTTCCAATCAAATTTTCATTTTTGGAATCTTCTTTGCAGGATGTTGTTGAAATAATGAAAGAATCCCTATATGATAAATATGTAGATGAACATGGTGTTGTGGATTTTGCTCGGAGTGGTGGAATGAGTCAACAGAAAGAAGCTAAACGGTTTCTAAGTGCCCTCAATAAGCAGTCAGAGTTGCAGCAGAAAGACACATTTTCAATTTCTGTATGGACAAACTGTTTTTTCTGCCGTATACAGCAATAAAAACTGCGCACTCTCGAAATAAACTCATCCTCTAATCTATTTTCTTGCTGTTATTTCAGGAGATATACAGTTTGGCAGATAGGATTGGCCTAAAAGTTCCAGATATCGACACATTTGTTGACAACTTAAACAGTGTCGGTTACCTACTCAAGAAGGGACCAAAGACATTTCAGGTACTATCGTGTGTATCAGGTCATCGAAGCACACATCTATACTCATGACAATAACCGGATAATGCAATGTTCATATAAGAAACAAAACATGATTTTTTTTAATTTTTTTTGCGGTTCTATCTCAAGCAATCAACAGTAATATAATTAAATTAGCTAATGTTCATTTTCAGTAACTTACTACAAGCAACTTCTGTTTAATGATTGCACTTTGTACTGCAGGTGCTAACATCATCTTACACACGAAGTCAACTGTCAAGGTCAAGGGGTTGAAATTCTTTGAAGAACTGGTAAACCTTCCTCTGTATTGTGTTTAAATACCTCATCAAACTATTCCCAGGAAATCCTGATATCATAACCACAAAACAAGTCCACTACATGTAAAAAAGTTGTATTAACTTGACGTTTTTAACATGAATCAATTCTGACTAGTCATTTTGACTGAACAGATTTACATATATTTGTTGTTACTTTTTACAATGATAATGTTGATCCACAATTCAAGGTTCATAATATACAGATACAATCCGATAAAAACTATTTTCCATTTACCTTTGTGTAATTCCAATTTCAGTAAACGTAGTGTACAATCAAGTACATGGAAGTTATCCTGAATCTCGAGTATAAACCAGTCCCATTTTCAGCAACTTAGTGTACAACCAACCTTCATTGATGGTCTCCATTTTCCTTTGCGTGAAATTCCAATTTTATTAACAGTTTACAACCAGGTACCTGGTGGTTGACAGTGAATCTCAAGCATAATCACCTTCATCGGTAGGTCCAAGCCGCCACTCACTCCCATAATAAGAATTTGGCAACCCCAACCAAAACTTGAAAGCCTCAGCTGCTCGCTTTCTTTCTCTTCTCCTATCTCGCCTCGCCTGAGAAGCATGTTTACTAGTAAACATTCTTGAATGCATCTCCACATAGATCTTTTTATACTTGGTTTTATTTGGTGGTATCCCATTTTCTTCCATGCAAGCCACTACTTCTAGTGCTTTTTGGAAGAAAGCAGCCCTAACACAAATATCAGCTAGAGTATCTAGCAAGCCTTCATCAGGTTTTAGTGTTGGTGGACAAGGCAAATTGGAATCAGACTTCTCCCTATCCTTTTGCACCATACACCTTTCCTTGACTTCTTTCCAAAGTAGAAGTGCTTCCCCTGGTTTTCTAGCCAGTGCTATTCCATTTGCAAGACTAGTATAAGTAGCCACATTAGGGTAGAAACCATCCGCCTTCATTCTCTCGACTATTTTCTTGGCTTCCTCAATCAATCCCAGTTTACAAAACCCTTCAACTAGCATATTCCATGCGATCAAATCAACTCTCACTCGCGGGTCTTTGAACATCTCATCGAAGACCTGGTTAGCCAACTTTGGTTGACCTGATAAGGCGAAAGCTTTCATCAAAGTAGTGTAACTGATCTTGGTAGGAGCAATTCCTTTTGCTCGCATCTCATTAAAAAATGCAAGAGCTCCTGCACTATCATCAACCAGTATACATCCATCAATCAAAGTATTATATGAAACCACATCAGGTTCAATTTCCGCATCATCAGTCATTTCCATGAGTAACTCCTTGGCCTTATCAACTTGCAATTGCTGGCAATAACCCTTGAGCAGAATATTGTAAGTTATCCTATTTGCAGGCACACCAATTCTAGTCATCTCTGCCAGTACTTGACGTGCACGGTCCATAGAACCTGCCCTTACAAGAGTAGAAACAACTGTTGTATAGGTTACATGATCAGGAAGACTAGAATTATCATCCTGATGTCTCATTGCCTCTAACATTCTTATAGTATCACTTACACGACCTTGCTTCATATAACCCTTCATTAAAGTTGTGTACATTCTACAGTCGGGAGCATAAGCTTTAGGCAACAAGGGTGGTTCAGTATTAATAGCTTCAAACCAATTTGGAAGCAATTTCTCAAACACAATATCTTCCCCACTTTGACCCAACTCTTCATTCTCAGTTAAATCTCCCTCATCATCAATCAAATCCTCCATGTTTGCTTCCCTCAGAATCTTACAAAGATCTCTCCTTTCTTCCCTCAATGCTTGAACTATTTTCTCTGCAGTTTCCAAATCACTAAAACCAACATAAGCAGCTACAAGAGAATGCAAAGTAGTCATACATAATGATACACCCTTTTCAATTGCCCTCTCCAAAACAAACACAAGCAAGTCTTTTCTATTACATCTAGCACACAACTTAATTATAATATTATAAGTCATAATGTCAGGCTCAGCTCCAAACTCTGGCATTTCATCAAACAGTTGTAAGAACATTTTTTTATCTCCTATATTAGCACAAGCATTAAGCACATTATTAAAAGCAGCAGTATCTGGCCTTGAATCCGCAACCATTGCCACGTCAGAGAATCTCCGTACACGGCGAGTAACTGATTTAAAGAGTTTGATTGCTTGTATGGGGCCATCGTCCGGGGAGGAGGCAAGGCGACTGAGAACGGCAGACCAAGCCTTCACGTGAGGAAGATAACCGGAACGTAACATTGAGTTAATGAGAGAAACGGCATACAATATTTGACCGGATTTCGTTGCGGAGACGGCGAGTAGACCAAGAGAATTAGCGTCGAGTCTGTGGAGTTGGCGTTCATGGCGGAGGCGCGTAAGAATGGACTGGGCACGCGCAAGACTAAGAGAGTTGTTTTGATAAGAGAGTTGAGAAACTAAGCGGCTAAGACAAGTGGGATTCGGAAGATGAGAAAATTGCGTATAAAAAATCCATGCCTCTTCGGTTTTTCTTTGACGGAGTAGAGATAATAGTCTTTGGTCATTACTAGTAGTAGTTAAAGAAAGGTCTGTTGTTGTTGTGGGATTTTCTTGGTTGGTAGCAGAGTACGCGCGAAAAGGGGATGTGGGTTTGGAAGCGACAGTGGTGCTGGTGGTGGAGGACGGTATAGAAGGCCAGTGGAAAGAGAAAGCGTGGGGCAATGGGTATCGACTAGAGAGCGGCGAAGAAGAACAGGAGGGGAATAGTGGGTTCATGGTTGGAGATGGTGGTGGTCCATTTGATTTTGGGCAAAGAAGAGAAAGAAATGGTGGAAAAGGAGGGACCTTCAGTGTTATTTGAATTGCGAAGAGAGAGAAAGTACAGAAGATAAGGAAGGAAGAAGAGAGTTTTTTGAGTTTCGGTGGAAGGGAGAACTAATACGTTGAGCATATGCTATCCTCTTCTTTGTCTCTACAAGCCTTATTCTTTCTTCTACGAGTAATATTTGTTTTAGAAATTCACTCTCTGTTAAATTAAAAATTAATTTTTAATTGACAAGATATAATCTAAATTTTTTATTTAAAAATGTAATAAATTTTGGCCTCTTTTGATTCAAATAATACGTCCCTGAGAAATATATTTTCCGAAAAAAATATACTAACTTCCGAGGAGGAAAATTTAAACAGTATGATAAATTAATTACACTTAAGACTAACCATCTCTATCTCCAATGAAGTTACTTGCCTTGACTAATTACATATTTTTCTATTTTATGAAGTAATCTTGGAAGTTTACAATCCCATAACAGGTAACACTGTCTGTTTATCTCTTTTATGGCAATTGCAAAATTACGTTTTGTACTTGAAAAAAAATGCAACTCTACCCTCAAATTGGAGCGTATGAACGTCGGCTAAAAAGCAAAAGTATTGGTGTGCGTGTGCGTGTGCGTGTGCGTGTGCGTGTGCGTGTGAACATCTCACAGGGATTTCAATCCCGTCCATCACACGCTATACAAGTTTCTCTTAAACAAAACAAAACAAAAGAAAATTGCTTGCTTCACATCAAGTTTCCAATGCTTCTCTGCAAACAACTCTAGTACAAGACGAGAGCTGAGGCTTCGTTAAAAGCAAATAGATATATAGATAGAAAGAAATACGAAAAGAAAACAGAATGAAAAGCCAAAAGCAATAACACCATGTTATTAACAAGAACCTAACCAATAACATTAGCACTTAGTTCCCTAAATACTACCCAAGACTACCTTAATTGCAACTGGATAAATGGTAAATCTATGCTAAATGGTATCTGTACACCGATTTGTACAATATAAGTTAGGAAAGAAAGCCATTCCATCCAATTGAAATCCCCTTGTTTTTTGCTGTACAACTTCCCAACTCCTGTAAATCAAATACCTGTCTGTATCAGAACTTGTATGTACACATCATCCCCGCAAAAGTGTAGTCAGTGAAGTTGAGGAGCTTCCTCTTGTTCCGCAACAATCAGCTCCCTTTTCAAAACCACCAAATTCCACCAGGATCACCACCTTTTCCCTGTACAAAATACCTATCCTAATAATTACAAATTCACAATCGATATATCAGCATGGCTGCTAAGAGAGATGGAATGAGCCTTGTCCTTCTGTTATGGCATACAAAAGCTTCTCTTTCATCTTGTCCTACATAACATGATCATTTAAAATTGTCACAAGCATATGTTTAGCAATAGGGAGAGAAAGTACAAAGTACAAATGGATCTAATAGGGAAGAATAATTTACTTTTGAAGAATAAGGTGGCAACTTCAGGTAATTGGCACAAGTCATCACACTGGGTAGGTCTGCATCCGCACAGTTACTACAATGCTGCAAAACGAAGAAATATAACAAAGTTTCTTTAACTGTTTATTTGGATGAACACCATAGGAACAGGGGATGGGGGAAAGGATTGCAATGTATCGATGCCACAGACCTTCCGGACAATTGTCAATTTCGGATTCAAAGATGCCAATCCTCCAGGAGGAAGTCGAGGTGCCCCAGTTACAAATTGCAGAAATGCTCGCCGTTGTTCTTGATTGAACTCTTGCATGATTTCCAGTAACTGTAATTGGAAGCAAGCAAAGAAGTCAAATGTTAAAGCTAAAACTGACCCATCTATGAGTGTGTGTGTGTGTGTGTGTGAGACAGAGAGAGAGAGAGAGAGAGAGAATACATTATTGATAGGAGGACTGCTAGCAGTGTATCCATGATCAAACTTGATATGATCCAAAAGCTCATTGAACTGCTTTAACATAACAAAAGTATAATAATAATAATAATAATAATAATAATAATAATAATAACATTAAATAAAAATTAGTATTCAGGAGCACGAAATGATCAATCAAATTTTATACGTACAGCCCAAAAAACATGTTCTCCACATAGTAATCGCTCTAGTTCCTCCTCAGTGAAAATTCGAAGATACTTAATCGGAAAAACCTGAAAAAAGTCAAGTAAAATAGGCAAATGAATCAATTAAGCAGCAAGTAACACTGAAATTGGAATTTATGTTACACATTAGATAATCACTACAGCCAAGGATATAAAATCTGATAATTAATAAATCATTCTGAGAGAAACATCATGTAAACTAGGGAGGGAAAAAAATATATGTTAAATTATGATTAAACTCGATTGCTTCAAGGAACCAAAAATATAAATAAAAATAAAGAAATGGAATAATCAACAGTTTTAATAAACTAAGCTTGTTTGGATTGTCACCGTAAAATAAAAGGACAAGCTTAATGAAACTGTTTCATTCCTTATATCAAGTTATCCATTTAGTATACATGTCAGGGGATAGGATAAACATATAGCCTCCATTCTGTTCAGGGATCCTCATTTTTTATATAAAATTGTTTATTTCAAACAAAAAGCATCTCTCTTCCATAACACACCTGATTAAATCCAGACTTAAAAGCTTCAACTTGTCTAGAAATTCCAGCATGTGTAGTGGCATCCACAACAAGAGAAACATACTCCTCCAAGTTATCCATATTTACCTAAGTAGAAGGCATACATAAGGTGCTATAAGTTTGAATACCATCAATTAATAATTTCATGCAAATTAAATAAGATGATATTCAGGGATGACTTACTAATTTATGATCCGGGTGGAAAATGTAATTGGGATACCCAGGAAGAGTGAAGCCAAGATAGAGATCCTCAATTCTGGTACTTCGGAAGCTTGCATCAAAAGCAGAAGACAAATTAACTGATTCCAAAATCTTTTTCCGATTAACAAGACCTTGAAACTCTAGCAATGTCCTGCCCAGCTCAGGATCAAATGACTGAATGTCGTACAAATTCAGTTCCTATTCCAAAAGAGAAGTAAAATAAATATGCATATCAATAGCAGGGATATCAAGAACCAATAGTTACTGAAAAACTACAAAAATCATTAATGATTAGATCATAAATTGAAGAGGACCTGCTGAAGAATAAGCTTATAGAAGGCTTTGGAGAATGGCAGATCCAAGACCCTTCCATCTTGAAGAGCCTTTGCCACAATTTCTCCCAAGAGGACAAACTTTTTAATAACATCAGAAAATTGTATGCCATCAGAGGTATCCAACGTTGATGGCCATGGACGGGGGAAAAGGCCAAAAGGAGATGTTAGAATTTCAGAATCATCAGTCAATAACCCTTTCCTGGCTGCAAGTGAACTATGATCTTCTCTCCACATGCCAAGACCATACTTTTGAAACTCATGACTGACCAAAGTATAAAATTCCAATGTTGGACCAAGGCCGCTACCAACTTCTTCATTATATACCACTTCAATCGGCACTTTAACATGAGCATAAAGGTCCATCATTTGGGCAGCAGACTCTAGAATCTTGTCACGCAAAACTAAAAACTTTTTACGGTGCATGGTACCTAGATTTGACCTCCTGTCTCTAGAAACTCCAGAGGTATTGGAAGGTGTCTGCATCTGAACTTGCAGAGATCCAAATGCTGACAATCGGAAGTATTTACATCTTGCCTCAAAGCTAAACAAGAAGGGGCATGAAGACATAAGTTGATTACACCACAATGGCATACCACCGATAGAAACAGCCAAAGAATCTCGCATCTGCTGCTCTAGTTTTTCTGTTAACTTACTGCTCACAAACTCGTTCTGTGAGACTGAATGAGCCACTACTTTTAAACTATCCAAGTCATTGATTAGCCCTTCAGCAAATGCATGTACTCTTTCACAAGACATCAGGTGAAATGTATACCTATTCAAGCCTTCCAAACTTTTAAGCAGAAATAATACATCATAAGCAGGATTCAACTTATCTAAGTCAGAAGCAAGTTCACAATTGAATATGCTGGTGCAAAATGAAGTGCATTGCATATAAGCCCCAATCTTATCCACCAAAGGGGAACTTTGAGCCAAACTATGACATTTTTTAGGACTATCACCAATATTTTCTGCAGCTATTCTATAAGTCAGGGTGTAGACTTGACACCATAGCTTTGCACCTGTATTAATGTCATGGTCAGCTTTAATTCTCTGTTGGAGAATTGCTTGATACAGTGTCAAACTCCGGTCCAGTTCTTGCCCTTCTAGGTAAAATGCTAGTTTTGGCAAAGCATCTCCATTGCTAGAGGATGCAGGATTCCCAGTTTTCCCATTGATGTCTTTCACAGAAGGAAACTGTCCCACCTCGTCAGCATTGGCCTGTAATTTACCAAAGTCACTAGCAGCATATGGAACAACTATATGTTCTCTCGCTGATAAAGAAATCAGCCATTACCATAATGAATAAGCAAACAATGAACAAGTTGAGGAGATAAGATATGACCACAAGAACTAGTTGACCAATTTGAGATGAAACAGAATTATAGTTATTAATGAAGAGTCTTCTTACAATGTGACCATCATCTGAAGTCATAGTATCACCAGGAATTTGCGGTTGTAAATTTATCACTTGTTCCAGAAGAGCCTCATCCTCCTGCAAATCAGTTAACATACCTAACTAAAGATCTCATAGCTCCACATAAATCAAAACAGAGTTAAATATAAAGGACAATTAAGAAAAGTGGCCTAAAAGATTCTCATTCATGGCACCACATATAACAACCTGCATCTGCTGCAAATCAGTAGAATTGCTGTCAGGCTCAGTGGCACCTGAGCTTTGACCTCCACAAGAGTTATTTGATGGAATCTGCAAATGTACGCTTTCCATTGGATCCATGGATAAAGCAGCTGTTTCTGTTTGTTTGGTTCTTTCCATTCTAACTCTAGGAAACAAAAATCCTTCAATTGCATCCAACGAAGAAAAAGGGTCAACAGTGAAAACATTATCACAGTAATCAGAAATACATGTCTCTCCCTCTGCCCTTACAAACCGAACTCTCAGGCATGGGTGAGATGTGCAACGTCCATTAGGAACTGTGGCAAACCAGTTCCTTTGCTTGGATGAATGGCTCAATATAACAGGGAAATTCTCCAGAGAAGCTAAGGCACTTTGCAATTTCCGTATTAAAATGGACACGGGTAACTCTTCAACAAGGCTTGAATAAGATGAAAAAAACCTTGCAAGCACCTGAAGTCTTTTTTCTACAAGATAATAATGGTCAAACTTACCATGAAGTTCCACCTTCTCACTCAGATACTGACCATTGGATATGTATTTTACTAATGATTTCACAATTCCACTCTCAATAAATTCAAATGTGGAAACAGGTTCTCTTCCATTAAGCTTATCCATAATTTGACGCAATAAACAATAGAACTTCTCTTCATCTTGACCAGAACTATCCACACTTGTGGGAAAATTCATCAGATCACTCAATGATGCAGAAAGAGCTCTAAGCTTTTGAAGGATATCTGTCAATCCATTCTCAGAGTCACAAAATTCTGGAGCAAAGTAAGTAGTTTTTATATGCTTTGCAAGAATTTGAACTCCATCCTTTACAAGCTTGCATGTTCCTGCGTCTGAGGTTACAGAAGACATGCCCGTATCAAATGCATAACATAAGCATCTTCGAACAACTTTTGAAACAGACTTTTGATTGAAGTCAGATGTAAGCTGAATGCTGTTGAACACCGGAAACATTGAAGGAGAACATTTTTCTGGCATCATAAGGGCATCAATGGCAAAAAAGACACCTTCCTTAATGAATGCATTCAGGAAAATATCTGAAAGTTTTTGCAATATTATCTCAGCAATTTGTAAGGCTAATATCAGCACATGGTGATCCTTCCGTGTAAAAACCCCAGCCAAAAAACTGCCACATCATGTAAGGAACTTTATTACCTTTACCCAAAGACTTACAATATATGATAACTAAATATGAGAATGCCCAGTTCACCTTGGAATGTTTGCATTCTTAAGTAATTCAACAAGGACGTCAGATTTGCTGAAATAGACCAACTTGTTGATGACAGATAGGCACCCAAAGCAAACATAAATATTTGCACCAGAATTAACGACCTGTTTAAGGAAAGAAAGAAAAAATCACAAACCAATGTAAAGAAATTCAAAGAGCCAGTGCAGTACTATGCATCAGATAACCAACCTGGATCAACATGGGTAGCACATCAGATCCAAACTTATGCAAAAGCTCAGGATGATTAACTAAAAATGATTCTTTTTCCAACACTTCTTGTTGAACATCTTGATCCTTTGGTACCAAAGGGAGGAGCTCATTTAGCAACTTTAGAACTTCATGTACCTAAGGGAATATTTTTTGGTAATAAGTATCAATTTTCTTTCAACTTTATTATACCAAATCCATACTTCAAATAACAATCCATTTAGAAACTCAAATTTGGTTCCAAGGAGACGCAGTCAATGAAGTAGCAACAATAATGCAATTACAATTAATTGTGAAGTCAGAAAGAAGGCTTTAGTAGATAAATAGATAGTCTCTCAATTCAAATGCTATCAGAAACTCCAGCAAAAAGGTATGAAAACTGCAATGCAAGTATAAACAATGTCCTCAAAAGTAATCATTATTAACCATCCACCTAATGTAATGCCCACCAAAATTTCTAGTAAAAAACAAACAGTGATGTCTCCTTTCCTCCTAAAAGGTTCAATTTTCAGAGTCATGATTGATATTCTTCAATCTTTTATTATGCTCCATGTTTAACACAATTAAATAGGAATTGAAAGAATATAGTAAATGTAATTTAATAAAATCCTTGTCAATAGGGGGGAAAATTTAAAAAAAATATCCAAGTTAAACCTGGTTGCTCTGCCCATCTACTGCGTAGAGAGAAGACATCCCATGTGAGGCATCATAAGTAGCTAATATGTGCTTCAAGGTGCCGCTTATATTAAGCTCATAAAGTGTCCTGAAAGCCACCATTGAACCAGAGGCAAGTTTGACCAGCAGCCCAATCAAACCCTGCCAACAAAATAGTAAAAAGCAGATTATTCTCTAGAGCACTAAAAATGCAGGACAACCTAATGTCAGAAAACCTGTTCAGACATACATTATATATCGGTTGAGATAGAGTGGTTCGGCTATTCAAATGTATTAGATGAGTAGCTTCATTGATTAGGCCATGCTTACATAGTTCATCCAGCATCTCAGAAGACTGACTAACTCGCTCAGCTATTTTCATCAAGCAAATAACTACATTTTCAACAAGCTGAAAAATTTGACACAAAGTACACATATTTGTAAGATCAAGAGGAATATTTAAAACAATAGGTTAATCTCTGAAAATCATTCCAAAGAGAAGAAACCCCAGAAAATTCATGCCTGTCGATCCTCATATTGTAGGAGATTGCATAATGTTGGAACAGCCTCCATAAAAGGAGAAGGGCTTTCTGTTGGTAGTTTCTTACATATATTGACCACAGTTGAAAGTGCAACTCTCTAACATAGACAAAAAGAATCGCAAATGTTTTTACTAAGACTCCAATAGCAAAGAAATCACAAACAAAATCAAAGCTAGAAAATAAAGGTAAGAAGAAAACCAATAATTGTGAGCAACAAAATTGCAAAATCACTTACCTGGACACTGGTAGAGAAAAAGTCAATAAAGTTCAGAACAGCCATTATTGCCCCAGCCTGCAGGCATGCAAGTGGTTGTTCACGAGATATTTTCTCCAGTGCTTGCAAGCACTGCATTAAAGCAATAAACGTATCATTAATAAAGGTCATATGTAAGATACTACTTCATATAAACATAATTACTTGCATTAAAACATACCTGCTCAGCTACATCTAAGTACTCAATCGCCATTAGTCTTTGACAAAGAACAGGAACTGCATCATGTCTAACAAGAAAAGCAGATGCTCGGGGAAACACATCACACAGATAAGTTAAAGCCCTTATAGCCAACAACACTATATCTGGGTTGCTCTCGTGCCTTGCATGCCGAACAAGAACAGGCGATAAAGAGTCTGCCATCATGCTCGAAAGAGAATCCTCAGTACAAAATGAGAGCACCTCGCACAATTCTGTAAGAGCAGCTAATAGCCCAGAAGGCTCAGTGCCTTCACTTAAAGTGGACAAAGCACTCCTCAACCTGCCATGATCACCAAA
Source organism: Jatropha podagrica (assembly GCA_947857235.1). Lineage (NCBI taxonomy): Eukaryota > Viridiplantae > Streptophyta > Magnoliopsida > Malpighiales > Euphorbiaceae > Jatropha > Jatropha podagrica. The sequence continues at coordinate 72,389 of CANUEP010243594.1, forward strand.
AGATCTCTGCCTCTGATAATTATGCAAACTGCTACGTCCTGGTATTGCCTCATCAGAATCACATGACCCATAAGCTGAATCCCTTTCATGATCTTCCTCCTCTGACCGGCTTGAAGCTGAACCAGAGGATGAAGTATCCATATCTGCATCGTGGGTTCCAGCATCACGGGTTTCAGGTGTTGAACTTATGGAATTTATGTTAGTTTGAACTGATGAGTTAGAAGAACTTGGTCTAAATTCCAATGAACTACAAGCTCTCTTATCCGCTGGAAATTCTTCTATAATCTCTGCCCGCTTTTGCCCGCGATTTCCCATTGGTTTTTTTCAGTGTCTTAAATTATAATCAAATCAAAGACCAGCAAACCTACATGCGTAGGAATTTTCCATCAAACAACAGTAGAGCTAAAGTACACACATATGCCATTCACATTCTCACAAATTCACAAACACAAACCATTCCCTACAGATCAAATCAGGCAATGAAAAAGATCATATCACCATCATCATCAGCCTCCCCCTCCAGAACCCCAATAAGGAATTATCCAAACAAGGTTTCCATGAAAATTGAACGCATTAAGGTCAAAACTTCTTATTAGAATAAGCATTACCATTGTTGATGAATCCACTAATCACCACAAATCAATTACTCGAGTATACACATTCAGACTCACAAAGAGGTCTCAACGAAGTGAAAGTGAGAGAATATACATATATAATATGAAGAAACTGCAATTTAAAAAAAAAAAAAAAAAAAAAAAAAGGAGAACAGATAGATAAGCTTAAGCTTCTCTAAAGAAAGTTAACAGATTCATCCCAGCAAAACTATTATCTATAAAACTCTCTTTTACTCAAATATATACATGCAAAAATATAACAAAACCAACTCTTTACTAGAGAAACAGTTCATGAAATTCAAAGGAACAAAAAACAAGAATTATGATCAGTTTAAAGGATCAAAATACTTTTTATTATACTATACGTATATAAGTTAGTACCTAACAATAGTTGTATATCGGCCTCCGACCTAAACAATTTAGGGTTCTATATTTGATTTCAGGGATTGTCTCTTCTCCAGAATTTCGCCGATGCTCTTTTCTTATCGCAGAAGGTGATGATGGACACAGGGAAAGAGTGGTGGAGGGGCGTGAGTTTTTATATTATATTATAAATAAAATAAAAACAGAGTTTTGGAGATGTAACTGAGAGGAAGACTGGATTTTAAATAGAAGATGGTAATTATTTATTAAGCTTCTACTGCTCGGAGATTAGTCTCGTGTGTTACGAGGTGCAATAGAAGGTTAATACACTTTCTTTTGTATCAACCGTTTTAATGATTTTGATCAAATTTTTGGACCGTCGATCTAGCTTTCTCTGAAATTACCCTATATACCCATTAATTCCACCGTCAAATCATCCACATTGTATAAATTCTGTGATTTTGATTATCTAGACAATTTAGGACTTTTACGGGTCGGATAACTTACTCACGGGGGTGAAGTTTTGTTTTTCCTAATCCAAATCAATAATCCACATTTTATTGATTTTTAAATTTTATATATTAAATAATAAAATTGACCTTAACGAAACTTTTTTTTGCGAATGTTACATTGCATGGGATGTTTCTTTTCTCTCATTTGCTCTTTTAAATCCATAGTGTTTTTGCATGCTCCAAAGTCCAAATTATAAGAGATGCAACAACTTTTTTTAAGCTATGTTTGGGCGTTATAATCAAATCAAAACTCCATGTCTATGTATTAAGCTTTGTAACAATTTGTTGATCATCATCATGGAATGTTATGGTCTTTTTCTTTTCTTTAGGTTAGGTCCTCACCTAATGGCTGTCATCAGTCACTTCTCATTTGGGTCCAAATCCAAATAATTGTTATTCGTTACAACATAAATAAATTTTACTATATACCGAATCAAGATGCTATGTGTTTGAGGTGTAATGTGACCAGACCCAGCCAACTCTAAATGCAGAAACTTCGTCGTTTTCCCTAACTTTTTTTTCGTTTTAATTTCCCCCGTCAAGAAGACTTGTAAAAAGGTTCAACTTCTTGAACTGGGTTCCTTAAAAGCACTAAGTTTCCAGCCAATCTGTAAGAATTACTTGGTCCATCTGTATTGTCTTGATGAGCAATCAACATCCTAAATGCCGGTATATGTCATTTTTAAGCTGCAATAAAAAAAGAAAAAAAGTAAACTGGGTGCCGGGAGAGACAAATGGAAGGAAAAGAGCAAGGAGGAATAAATAAAAAAACCTTCATCTTTGGGAAGAGGTAAATTAATGAAAAAAAATAAAGACATAAAAAGTATATGCTTTTGTTTAGGAAGGAATGAAGAGGTGAAACTTATTAATTAAAATCTTACTGAAGAGGAGGATAAAGCTTCCTTTTTTCACCCTTATTCTTTGCCGGGTTTGGATCAAGTTTTGTAAAATATCATACTCAATGAGCAACACTTGATGTCAGATCAGGTTTTTATTTTTTATTTATTTATTTTTTTTGTTGCTATATCTTAAAAGATAAATATTTTATATGTCAGCACATACATCATGAATGATAAATGTTAAAAATAAAACTAATATGGTAATTTTTTTTAACTTAAATATATATACATACAATTGGATCAGGTTCTCCTTTATCGGTAGCTAACCCAAATCCGTGAATAAAAGCAGGAAGTCGCACAGAAAATTGGAACGGTGAATAAAAAAATAAAAAAGGGGGCAGAAAAAGGGGTCCATGGGGCAATGTTTTAATTTGCTGTCTACTATTATTGAAGTTGAACTCAAAACCAAAAGACAAGGCATCGTACAAAGTAGCGTATGCCTCTCTGGTCTGGTCCAACGTAGAGAACAAGGAAACAACAGGATTGTTACTTACTTTACTACACAGCAGCCATTAACTTTGGTTCCCTTATTTTATGTCATTCCTTTTCAATCCAATTCCAAGGCTCTATTTGCCCGCATGGATTCTCCACCCCCCTGAGAAATTCAACAACAGAGCCCCTTGATTTGAAACATACACAATAGAAGGAAGAAGAGATCATATCTCCTGCGAATCCACTAACACAATAGAACCAAAATATGCAAAAGCACATGATAATTGAGAGAGAGAGAGAGAGCCATCATGAAATTAAACCTTCAAAAGGAAATACTTGACATCAACTAAGGGACAATAACGTCCATGCCAAATAGAGAGCTTGACGTGATAAAATGAAAGAAAATTTCATTTATTAGAAACTAGCTAATTAAATATATCAATGACCCAGTATTCCTCTCTCTACCCATCTTTGCCCATTTCACTTTAAACAGTAAGCAAAACAATAAAATGAGAGCATAATAGATTCTACTGCCCCTAATGGGCTTGAAACTGTTGCAACTGCAGATAATAATGCAGAGTGTATAATAATAATAATTGCATATAGTAACAAATGGCAAAAAAATAAAATAAAATAAAATAAAATGACAGCATAAAAACTTCATCTATCTCTAACCAAAACCATGGAAGATTAGGCTCTTGCAAGCGCCCAGCATAGCAATTCTAGCAAACATAAAATGTGCAGGGGCGTGTTGATGCATCAATGAGACCACATAGGCATGTAGTGAAGTGTGAACTATAAAAGATTCATTGGTCTGCTCATCATTTGACAAATATCCAATTCAAACGGTAGGTATATCGATGCAGAAACAAATGCCTAAGAAGTAATCTAAATAATTCATAATACAGAGGACCATTATATCCAGTCTACAAATAATAGGTTACTCATCCTCACAAGATTTAATATTTCTTCCCAGTCATTCAACTGTGAAAAAATACCGTAATTATACAAACATTAACAGAGAATAACTCTAGATACAACAAGAGAACCATAACCATTCATAACTTAGTGTTTACATTGGATTTGATATTTTGGCACAGTATTTGTTGTGAGCATGGAACTAGATATAAATAGGGCTCTAAATGATGACATTGTATTAAGGGAAGCAGAAGTTTACTTGGACTCATGCATAGGAACCATCATATGCTGGACCTGTAAGTACAAAAAATTTCAGAAGTCCAGAAAATCCAAATACAATATTAGAGCCAGAAAATCCAAAAGCATTATTTTAAATTCATAAGGAGAATCAATCACAGCACAATGCAAAAGAAGAGAGAAATGTTAAAAATTGAAAGTAACAAACAAGAAAAGAGGTGGGGCAGTCCCAACATGGCGTCATTACTAAGAAACTAAAATTACACAATTTGTCAACGAACATCAGCAAACTTGCAGGCCAAGAACTTCAAGCAATCTTATTAAATGTTATATCTCATCACACTTAAATTAGTTTCAAGTTTGACTTGTATGAGTGACAGATTATTATCTATTACTGCTTCCTTTGCTTCTTCTTCTATAGATATTTATGGTCTTTGTGAACTTGTTGATAGATCTCCTTGATGGAAACAACATTATTTCAGGAACCACTGATCCTACTTAATTAGCTACAGGCTTACATGTTTACCCAATATGGGAAGCAACATTTCTCAATGAAAGGTTATGTGATAGCATATCTTTTAATTTGCAATGAAAATTTGAAGCAAAATAACCAATTGGAAAAGCTCCTACGATTTGTTTACTGCTCATGTAGTTACAGCTCACCACATAAGTACACATGCATCAAGCCAACTCCCAACATCATGTTCAACCTTCAGTTTACTGGAATACACATAAAAGAGCATACTGCTCAACAGCTTAAAATGAAATAGGAATATCTACCATGATAAGCAACCCACCCAACCATTCCCCCCAACCCCAAGAAAAAAAAGAGAGAAAAAAAAAGAAGAAAAAAGAAAAAAGGAAAAAACAATTTGATCAATATCTTGCTGAATTGCATGGGTTCATTATGATTAGAAATCACAATAACAGAGGCAGCAATGCAGCAGTGGGCTTGAAGCGAGTGATGATGACAGTATGGTGGCAACAGCGACTTTATCAGAGCAAAGTGCAAACAGCAAACAGTGAAAAACATAATGGTGCTAACAAGACTTCATGATAGACTCACTAGCTGATTGTTTTGTGGAAGTGAAAAAAAAAAAAAAAAAAAAAAAAAAAAAAAAAAAAAGATGACACAATTACCCAATGATAAATTTTTATCACTCAAATGCCACATAAAAGACCCAATGCTTGCACAAGAAATGCAGAGTATGTGTAGTGCATGTCCTCTCACACTCACCCTAATCCACCAGAACACATATTAAATATTGATGTACTGAAAACAAACATCGCAAAATCAACAAGCATTAGTCAGCAACATCAAGTTTCTGAAAAATAAGTTGAGAAAACAAGTCTAATATCCTCTTAAATTCAATACCATAGGTACAGAACAAAATTCTTTCATAATAAAGTTAAGAGAGAGAGAGTAAATCTCAATTGCTAGTAGCAATTTCAAGTATTCACTGCAAAAATAAATCCAATAACCCAATTCAATTTCTACAGCTTCACATAAATACACATACATCAGAACGGTTAACATACCATGAATGACCAGAGAAGAAGAAGAAGAATAAGGAGAGAGAGAGATTACTTGAGAATTTGCATAAGTGACACCTTGCGAGAACGAGCCTTGATGTGAAATCTGCCAGGTTTCGTTTGCCAAATGTTCCGAAGTAAGATGATATGTCTTGCATAAACAATCGACTCTACAGAAACAACATGCATGTACTGACAAAAAGAGAGGAATCTCGATGAAATAAAAGCTTCGTTTCACCTGGACATTTGGACTAGGCTGAACATCTTTCTTAACAGACGTTTCTCCAGCCTTTGCCGATCCCTTGCTGTCACCCTGTCAAGCACCATAATTGTAAAGATATCAAAAACCAACTAAAAAGAAAAACAAAAAAATGTATGAGTGGCTAAAAGAAATATCAACATACCTCCATCTGCATTATCCGTTCAACCCAATGACGGCAAACCGAAGCACAACATTAGTAATTAAATCTTTCACAATAATAAAAAAAATCAGGAAATTAGACATGACAAATTACCAACGCTAATTACATGCTCACAGAAAACAAGCCAAAATAGTAAACAGAACTTCAAATTTTACTATTCTGCAGCAGTAACTTTTCATGTTATCATAAACTAAAAACGAAACGACTTGCAACCAAAAATTTAAAGCTTAAGTTGACCTCTCTGTATCGAGTCAAGTAAATCTTAAGTGGATCGATATAATCCTCAAAACCTAACGTCGCCATAGCCCATAGCAAATCATCACCATTGATTGTCTTCCTCTTCTCTCTCTGACACTTATCACTCGCCCTACAAATTAATCAAACACAAAAACCCCAAAAAAATGAAAAATCCAATTTCACTAAAACTGAACTTCATAAAGAATTAGTAATAAGACAAACCATACTCGCTGGTGATGAAACTGATAAACTCAGAGACGCATTCCTGAACAGTTTCCTTAGCATCCTTGGCGATCTTACCATTTGCAGGAAGAGCCTTCTTCATTATCCGGCTAATATTGGCGATGGGAAGATACCTATCTTGTTCACGAACATTAGAGTTAGAGCGGGGGCTGTGTTCGCCGCTCTCATGGCTGCCACCGCCAGGGCTTGCCGGTGGTGCCTCAGCCGCCATGTTGAAAACCTAGGTAAAAACAGCAACCACCAACAATCATCGTTAATCAGAGAGAGAGAGAGGGGGGGGGAGGGGGGGTAGAGAAAGACTTAGTGAGTGAAGTGAGAGGGAAAGTGTGGGTTACCTTAGAGGAGGATTTTGTAAAAAGGCGCGAGCGAATAAGGAGGATTGGATTGGGAGGGAGAAAGAGGAAAGAGAAGGGATCGAACGCTGGAGAAGAGAGGAGATAGGAGACGACTCAGATGAGAGAACAAGTTTTATCAACACCGTTGGTTTTGATTCTGGCCTTTTTAATTATTATTGAGGATGCTGCTATCGCCGTGGCCAATCTGAAAACCCATTAGACATTTGTTTTGCCTGTTTTGCCCTTATGCGTCAAACAAGCAACAAAGTATTTTTCATCAAAATTACTATTTTGTTCACGAAGTTTGCCACATCAATATGAGCTGTTTTAGTAGTATTTTTTCATCCAACATTAAAAGAAAAAATAACAATATAAACACAGCAGTTCAAAATTCCCAAACCGTCTCATTCTTTAACAATATATTTTTAATTCTTTCGGTATATAAATAAAAATTAAAATATGAGAGAATCGGAGAAATGTCATGCCACCCAATACTATAAAAAATTTTAAATTTTATTTTTGGCCTTTTTAGTTTATGATTGTCGAACTATAACGATGGAGTTCTATTCGTCATCTTTACTCTTTGTCGTCTCTATTCTTTGCTAAGAAATCACTGATTCAGTGTCAGTGTGCACATCTGCTATCTCAGTGTGGTCTTTTCCCTCCAGCGTTGGTTCAGGATGCTTTGAGTTTTAATTGTAATAATATTTAAACGACATGTCCATTTAAATAAAAAAAGGTTTTCTGTTAAATTTAATGAAATTCCTTTTTCAGTAAAAAAGAAAAGAAAAACATAATTATCATTGAAAAATGGAAAATCAAGCCGCAAAATTGCTTTATTTTTTAGTGGCACCCAACAAAAACAAGGTCACATCACATTAATAATTGAAGATAAAAAAAAAAATTGAAAAAAGGTATGTTAATTTCTTTCCTTGTGGTTGGATCATATTCCCTGTACCAAAAGGCAATAATTTGTAAATCTTACCAATACCAACCCATACCATCCTGTTTTCCCTGCTTCGACCAAGTTTGCAACAACCCAACAGCCTCAACAGCTTGACTCTGTAATTGAGACTTTATGTCTAACATTTTATGGGAGTTCGATAAACCAAAATGGATTCACTCAACATCCTCAAAAAATAGCATTTTTACCAGCATTGGAAATTCACTTGCACTCAAAAAGGATTGCAAGCTCAAAAAAATGTACAAATTCTCTTCATTTTTCCATTCTGCACATAAGAAATCCAGCATTGCAATCCTAGAACAAAGAATATGACTAAAAGAAGGAACCAAAAATTTTTCCTTTTTACTAACAGAAGTGGGATTATGTGCCTGTGTCTGTGCCTGCACGGCACCAGTCACTGTGCATGAATAAGGAACTATCTAGCACTTGGCTGTGCCACTGAGTCATCAAGGGATAAGTAATTCTCAGTTCCACCCAATTCCAAAGATCCTAAGTTCAGTGAAGAATGGGCAGATGTCCTCGACATGTCATCGGAGTTACCTTCTCTCACTGTCATAGCTTCCTTTTCAATTAAAATAGCATCTTGTATCTCCTTAAGGACTTCTGAAATTGATGGCCTCATGTGACCGTGAGGCTGGACGCACATTAAAGCTTTCTCCGCTATCTTCCACATTGACTGTATATCATACTCATCGCGTAGCGAGGGATCGATAATTCCTTGGATATCACCACTCTCAATGTGTAACTTTGCCTGTCAAGTTTTTAGAAATTACAAAAGTTAGCTCTTCAAAACAGACATTTTAATGGTGTAATTAGTAGTTCAATCTTCATAATCTCAAGTTCTTGCATTGCACATCTAATCAACTTACCCATTGAACTATATTACGGCAATTAACGCCAAAGCTTTCATTTGATATGGCTTCCTGACCAGACATGAGCTCAAGGAGGATTACACCAAAACTATAAACATCACTCTTGTCCGTTAACTGCTGAGAGATATAATACCTGTGAACCATAAGAAGCAAACTTATTAATTAAATTTGATAGAAAACTTGTCATCACTATTCCAGTACCAAACTGATACATAAAGAAAAATGGGTGAAAGTAAAAAAAGCTATGTCTAATACCAAGAAGCAGAATTCTAGACACCTATGACATGTCTCAAACTTAAATCTACCCCACATGATTGTCTCTGTCATAACCACAATTCGAAAGGCTTAACAGTACAACCAAATAAAAGGCAATTGAAGCTTCTAATTCATCTGATAACATCAGTAGTAACAACAATCAACTAAACCAAAGATGGTTAACTTGAGGAGAAAGAGTAGGAAAAGTACTTACTCGGGATCCAAATACCCTACGGTGCCCCGCACTATACTTGAGACATGTGAAACTCCATCTACCGCAAGTTTTGACAGACCAAAATCAGAAACCTTTGCTCTCATATGTTTGTCAAGAAGAATATTACTGGTCTTTAAATCTCTATGGATAATGGCAGGAACACAGCCAGTATGAAGATACTCAATCCCTGAATAGACAAGCAAGCAAACAGTCAAACACAAGGATCAATTCAACATTGATTCTATCATTAACAAAGATACTTTACGCTAGCAAAGAACAATGATATTCCTTGTAAAAGAGGACAATAATACAATAATTAAACAGGGAAAAAAGTTTATAAACCCTTGGCAGCGTCTTCAGCAATCTCAAGACGCTTGATCCAATTAATATTTCTTCCACGTGTTAATGGGCCTAGCAAAGTTTGCATGCTGGTGAGTATCAAAATTAATATCAGTTCAATTCATAAGCATCAGAAATTACCATAAAGATGTTCCTTGAGAGTTCCATTGTGCATGAACTCATAAACAAGCATACATCTCCCTTCTTCTTGGCAAAATCCAAGAAACTGTACCAGGTTCCTATGATGTATCCTCGAAAGAAGAGTTACCTATGACAAATGAAAGTATAGATCATTTAGTTCCAACCAAAATGAGCAAACAGATGCAACCTGATGAAGTATTAGAGCAGACTATTTCTTTCACCATGCGAGCATAAAATCCAGTATTAGAAGTTAGAACCCACTATTCCATCAACTTTAAGTCTCATACACTTTATCATCAAATTTAAGGCAACCATTTAAAGGAATCGTCCATTTTTCGGGCCTATGGCTTCAGAAAATCAGGAATAGTGTATGGAGTATCCAATTACCTTTATCAAATTGTAAATGTAATGTCCAGATTTATTGAAATTTAAAAAGCAAGGAACCAACCCTCTACATATTTCTATTTCTACTAGTGTATATCTACTAATTTGTCTGAGACACCTCTAGGTAATTAGATTTGCTTTGAGAACCCCTTATGAAAAAATTCTGTTGGAACCTTAATTTGGAAAAATGAATAACAATATTTTAACCAGAAACCTTTCTCCTTATAAATGCTCTAAGAAAGATAACATTCCCCCTCTTGTTTTGTATAAATTAAGTACCTGATTTGTACATAATTGAAGTTAGGGCTAGAGATGTTGAACATAGAAATGAACACAGTCACAAATCAATGTCAACAAATTTTGACCACTGGCCTTCTACCAAATTTTAATTTTATTCTAAAACAAAAACCATATAAAATCATCAACAGCTAGATAAATGAGACAAAATAGAGATTGGATTACCCATATTGACAAAAGGAAAAAAAATTGTGAATTAAGTACCACGCTGTGGAAATTGGAAACTTACCTCATTTGAAAATTCTCGTTTTCCCTGGTAGGAGTTGCTGGTTAGAACTTTGACTGCAATTTCTTTTCCATCCTTCATTTTTCCATAGTATACAACTCCAAAACCTCCAGAGCCTATTTTCTTCTCAAGTTTTTTTGTAGCATCTTCAATATCAGAGAATGCAAAGCAATATGCACCTTCTGCTGGAGTATCATTAGAAGCTGGCCTTTGAACAGGTGGGGGAACCCTAACTTGTTCTGAAACAGATTAAGAAAAATTAAGCATGTAGTTGCTAATAAGATGCCACACAGAATATAGACAGAATTTTAAAGTATCAAACCAACACCTCGATCAGGATTTTTCTTCCCTCTCTGTATGAATAAGCAAGATACAACTGTAGCTATCAGCAGAACAGCAACTCCAACTGATGAACCAACAATAATGCCAATGTGCTTTCCTCTTCTGCCTCCTCCATGAAGATTAAGGTTTCCAGAGTAGCTGCAGTTAATCAAGTTAAGGTAAGCATTTCAATTCAGAACCACATGGAAGTGCAGTGCACTAGTAATGTGACTGAAAGTGAAGGTATAAGCATGTACTGAGTTCTATATCCAGTGCATGTTAGATTAAACTGGGAACACAAATCTAACATGAACCACTTCTAGAGCACATGCAGACAACTCCCCGAATACAATTATACAGGCATAATTCTGGAACCACGTTAATGGTTGCCGTAAAATTTTTAAACAAGGTGAAGCATTTCATATCTACTTGTTGAAAATGGTACTCACTTCAAAACAATGTTTTTATTGAGAAGACCCGATGGTACTGTTCCAGACAGCAAATTATTTTGCACATACCTGCAATGGTCCAAAGTGTCAAGCATATATGAACAATTTAGATAATTATCAGGAGAAAAAAAATCTTACAATCAAAAGCAACATGCGACGCATTCTTCCATAAATAAAATTTAAGATAATGAAGCTTCTGCCATGAGTGGGTCTAGGGAAGGGTCAGACCACTTTTGGCCTATTCTATGCAACCTTACCCTGTATTTTCACAAGAAGTTATTTCCAATACTCAAACCATGACCTCTAGGTCACCATGGCAATAACTCTACTGTCACACCAAGGAATAAGAAAATATGGTTATTTAATCAACTGTGATGTTGAATGTATAATCACTTTGAATCGTTTCTTCATCAGTCAAAATCAAGAATGTGTTTTCAATCCCCACTAAGAGATCTCAAGCGCCAATAGTTGAAATCCAAGTTTGGATAACTTACAGTTCCCTTAAATTTGGTAGGTTCATTAAAGATGAAGGCAGCTCACCCATCAACTGATTGTTTTCAAGATGGCTATACAAAACCAAGTATCTTGATTAGATTTATATCTCGATAAAAACATCATTAAATGCCAGATTAGAGAACAAGTCATCTCAATTTACATAATCTCCAAGTCAGTGCATCCAGCAAAATCTGGAATTCCACCAGTTAGTGAGTTCCCATCAAGCCATCTGTAACAATAAAACAAGAGGAAAATGAAACTACAGTATTATTGCAATTAATGTTAAGTCATATCCAAGATCAAGCGAAAAAAAAAAAAATTAAAGAAGAAAGTAGTTTGAACTCACAGTTCAACTAAACCTTTCAACTTTGGCAAGTCCGAAGGAATAGTCCCTGACAAATTCTTACTAGACAGTAAGCTGCCAAAGAACAAAAGTTATTGATTAAGTGTAAAGTATAACTCATCTCAGATATGGCTTGGATTAATTGAGGAACGCACACATAGGTGCGTACAATATGCCAAAAGAGATTAATCTTTACATTTTGACTATCCTTGGTTGCACATCTGAGTTACACTGCAACCACGACCATGGAACTGGTAGACATGGGTCACCACCCTCTTGCGCCCAATCTGCCGATGTATAGGACGAAATGACACTAGCAATCACTTCTCCTACAGCATATTAATATCAGATACGATTAGAGTTGATGAGTTCATATGATATATGCTATGCATGATAATATGCCATAGGCAAAAGATAAAAGGCAAGATGAAAATGTAGCAACCCTAATAAAAACACAGTTCATAACATCAAACTGTATACCGGAGTTCAAAACTGAAATGACATCTCTACTCAAGGAACAGTACTTCCACTTACCATCTGGGGAACCATCATTTTTCTCTAGATACTTGTTTATCTCCATAGCATTCAAAAGTGGCCCCTCTGATGAATCGAAAGTCTTCCCAAATCTGAAAGACAATACAAAGGGAAGGGATATGTTGGGATATCCTGGTTGATAAAGACGATATTTTCCTTGAGCATTTTCTTGGATATTAACTATAGGTTTGCTCATATCAGGGTGGCCAGGTAGCACTAGCCTGAATTTCCTGGATTCATCAGGGCTCAAATCCTCAATTTCTGCAAAGTATGTGACAGCCCAACCAAAACCAGGAAAACCATCTAAGTTCAGCCGATATGTTAATGACCCGTTCGTGCCAACTACAGCAGTCTGCATCACTTTCTGAGGAGGCCTTTCATTGTGACTAACATCTATTGGCATGTCAGTTGAAACTTTCTGAGTACCAGCAGCAACATCAACAAGGTAATTTGCTTTCTTCACAGAGTCAGACTCCCATATTCTGTCAAATGGATCATCAGGGTACCTGAAATAACAGAAGGCAATTTCATTTCTTTCCTCTGGATAACAAGCTTTGGGTTCACAAGAATACTCTTGTAACTGTACCACATATATCCTAGCTCAACTTTTCTCTCATAATAATCAGGATATTTCTGAATATCAGTATCATACCATTTTGAATAACTAAACTTGTCCTGTAATTTTTTTCATCTCGTTCTAAATGATGGTCAATCATTTGACAAGAATTCAGAAAAATGAACGCCTATAAAATTAGACCAAGCTGAATTTTCAACCAGATAATTTGTGCATACCTTACTGGATCTTCACTAACTGCCCCAAAATTGATTCTTGCCGAGACACTGAGATAATACTGGTTTTCATATTCTGTATAATAAATTGAACCATTGAATTGTCGGAGCTCAAGTGTAGATATGAATGGCTGCCCAGTTGTAGCATTGGATAAGCACACACTAATGGTAGGACTTGAAGCCAAAAATATCAGCTCTATAGATTCTATTGTATTAGCATCAGAAATTACAATTGTTGACCAATGAGTCGCCCCAACAGAGACATCAAATTTGGGATAGACATTGTTACTGTCAAAATTACCATACAAAAACGTTGCTCTTAAAAGATACCTTGTCCTGCTAGTGACATCCAGAGTGTAACAGTACTTCCTGGAATCAGCAGGGAAATGTCTCAATGTCATATATTGCTTCCTTGTCTCATTTGAAACTGATATGGTTGCTGTTTCTCCATTAATAAGATCATAATCAGAAGTCCACACCAGTCCAAGTTCATCAGTGAAATTTTCTTTGCCCCCGCAGTTCAAACTCAGAAAACCTGTTTGAATGTTCATACATGTTCACATCATTGATAAGATTGAGGCAGGATTCAAATCTTAATTTAAGATTCTCGCATGGAAACTTTGGTAAGAGCTGGATTTTCAAATGAGATATTTTAGTCATCCAGTGAAAAAAGAAAAGCAAATTAAAAAAGAAAAAAATTGTAGTTCAAATTTTTTCCTGTAACTATTTTAATTCCTATAATATTTTTATGTCAGCACCACATGCATCCACGTTCAAAGAACTCAACATCATATGCAACAGGTGGGTGGTGTCATGTTAGGCTTATTAAATTTCATATTTAAGTTATATTATATGGATGATTAATTATGCAGCATATTAGCAAAACATTTAACTATGAAATAGCATCTGCTTTCACAAGTAATGAGGAATTTTCACTCCAGAGGCAAAAATTGAAAATTGAGGATTCAAATCCCTCGACTTTGAGAAGGCTACATTAGCTCTTTCTTAATTAATTCCTAAAATAAAAGTTATCAAAATAAAAGCACATAAATTTCGAAGTTTATTTAATAAACTGAAGTTTCCCATATATTATGTTAATGTTTCAATTCTTCGTCAACAACAAATAAACAAAACATGTTATATCGTCACACTGAAAGACGAGGAAAATTCTCTATCCTTAAATCTCAAAACCCAAATCAGATATAGCGATACAAATTAGAAATGAAATCTAAGTTATACAGGGGCAACCACAACAATGTAAATGAATTCTTTTTCATCTTCTTAGCTTATTATTCCAACTGGGTTGCCAAAAAAAAATCCACAAAATGTCTTGACCTTTATGAATTACACAATACACACTAAAAAAAGGTACTACCTTTGAACCCCACGCACTACACAAGCGAGAAAATTGAATAATAACCATTAACCCATAGAAAGAAAGTAAGAGAAAGCGAGTGGTCGGCAATCACATGCGTACATACAAACCGAAAAATATATACAGATATGAAACATAAGCTTGTGGAGGAAGTTACCCGGCATCTGAGCTGAGGAGGAATCAGGCAGTAGTAGTAGTAGTAGTAGTAGTTGTTGTTGTTGTAGAAGAAGAAGATAAATAGGGAGAAGTAGAAGCCTATTCTCCATTTCTGGACGAGTGTGAAGAGAGAAAATAGTTAATTAGATGAATGAGACCATGAGAATGGCGGCCAAAAAAACAAGGTAAAGGAAAAAAGGAAGCTACTGTCTGTGTACAGTGCAAGAGGAGAGTAAGGATAAAGTATATCTGTATAATATTAAGTAGCAGTATAACACAACCAGCAAAGAAAATTTCAAAAAGAGAAATGATTTCTTTTTTATTTTGTTTTCTTATCTCTCTCTTTCAAAGAGAAATAAATGGTAGCGTTTGTTACTCTGTTTTGATTCAGTGATTTGGGGAGAGAGAGAGAGAGAGTTTGGATTCTTTGGGAATGGCAATGGAAGCAGTATAGTGTAGAGCAATGTAGTGCAGGGATGGTTGCCTTTGGATTGGTTGGACAAGTGGGACCCACGGAGTAGCTTTTGGAAAAATCAGGACACATGCGATTTGATAATACGTTACAGTTCATGCGAGTAAACGGTCCAGATCCTCTCATCACTTTGATGAATGATGATGCTTGCTCATGTTGATTCCCACCGATAGTGCTTTACCGTGTCACATCATATCCTTCGACACACATACCTTTTTTTCATTTTAGAATAATCGACGTACATACTTACATCATCTCATTCCTGTTCTTAATCAATTATTTAGTGTATCATTAAACTAATAATCTGCCAATTAAGTGCTCCATTATGTAATAATAATTTTTTTTTAATAATTACGTAATATGAAGTGTAAGTATATATTAATCCAATCTACATTTCCTTTTTTCTTTTCTTTTATAAACCACATATACGAGACTTTTCTTTTTAAAAAGTAGACATGAAAAATTATATAAATTTATTTTTATATTTATGTATTGGACGCTTTTAATTTAAAAATATTTTAGTTTGTGAATTATTTCATTAAATATTTTAATTTATAAAATTAAATTAATTTAATACTATCCAAGCAATTAAAAAATAAAAATAAATAAAAGGGAGCAAATGTGAATGCTCACACGCACGGTTCCAACTTCCAAATGGGCTGCTGCTAGGGAAGCAAACTATTAATAGCTTAAAGTACACATACATAACTCTATGATCCTTTTCATGCCTGTAATTATTATTTGTGGTTCATCATATTGAAAATGGCAACTGGGTTTACACGTTACAGTAAATATAGTTCACACTGCACTTTTTTTTTTGGTTAAATCTTTTGTATTGTGGAGTAAGATTGAACTATTTGGACACATCCTAAATTTAAATTACTCATAATAATCACATAATAGAGTGGTACTGTGGTGGGTAGACATTAGAAGAAACTTCATTATCAAAACGCACATCAACCCAATCACGTGAGTCACAAACTTTACAACGATCAAACTCTTCTTTTTCCACTTTCCTTCCCTCGCTACGTTCAGCATCTTATCTGCAGCAACCTTTTTGGCTGTATTTTTGAGTGTTGTCGTGACCATTAACTTTGAACTTGTTTGTGATATTTCATAGCCCTAAATGAAAAGCTTGATCATAAACTTGTGGAGGAGTTGTTTGGGCAGAAAGAAAGAGTCTTTTCTCTTTTGTGAGTGTCATGGAAGGAAAAACAGTCCATAGAAATACAGGATTCGAGTTACTTTAATGGAAGTTTCAACAAGATGACCCTTCTTTATAAGGTTTGTTTAATGCCTGCCTTTTATCAAAGATAGCTTTGTTCTAACTTTCCAAAAAGATAACTCATCTTATTGTTGTTTTTTTTTTTTTTTCTATTGCCTTCACTTTTTCTTTGCCATTTGGACTTTGAAAGTGGAATCAAATGTTGCATATATATATATATATATAGAGAGAGAGAGAGAGAGAGAGAGAGAGAGAGAGAGAGAGAGAGAGAGAGATTTCTTAAGGTTATGTACATAACATTTCTTAGTGTTGAAGTACTTGAAGATCTGACAGGCACTATGGCTCTATGTTGCTACTAAATTAATAATAATAATAATAATAAACCAATAATTGAAGTTTGCTTTTGTATGGTAGAATGTAGATGCTAATTGCCACTCATATATATCTAATTATATATTTGCTTTTGTATTATGTGTGGATAATGAATGATTATATACAATCATATACCCTTTCCTCTTTTGGACAAGGTAAAAAATTTTATAATTTTCATTATATTTTCACTTTTTATACCCTTTTAATTTTTTATCTATATAATATTAAAATATAAATTTTTATTTAAATTAAAATAAATATAATTAATGAATTTATATTATGGCTACTTGTTATGTTATTTTTTATATATTTAATTATATTTTTATCTAAAGAAATGATCTCAAAGTAAATTTTAATTTAATCTCTATATATAATTATTCAGTCTTTAATTTATAAATATAAATTTTTTAAAATTTTAATATCAAATTAAATAATAAAACTTAATTTTTTTTTATTTTAATTGCAAATATCTCGAACTCATTGAGTTAAAATAAAATCTAATCCTATCAGATCGACTCAAAAAAGATAAAATATTCCAACAATATTTATTCTATTCATGAATATCCAAACCTTAACCTCATCCAAGAAAGAAAATTATCTAATCATTTATCTCAATACTTATT
This sequence comes from Jatropha podagrica, assembly GCA_947857235.1. Taxonomy (NCBI): domain Eukaryota; kingdom Viridiplantae; phylum Streptophyta; class Magnoliopsida; order Malpighiales; family Euphorbiaceae; genus Jatropha; species Jatropha podagrica. The sequence continues at coordinate 89,980 of CANUEP010243594.1, forward strand.
AATATAAAATTTAATTTTTGAATTACCTACTATTAAAATTACTTTAGAATATTATAAATTTCATTGAAAATAATAACGAAAATTTCATTATTTTCTGTTCTGATATTTATATATAATATAAATTATTGAATAATGTATATTAATCAAAAGGGTAAATTTTGCATTTTTTTTTTATCAAATTTTCAGAATTGCAATCAAAGAATAGAAATTATTGAAATGGAGAAGGTGAGGTATGATTTGTTGGTTGGAAATTTAAGAAGGAAAGTTCAGTGAGGCAGGTAAGACCGTTATTGGGCTGAAGGAAACAAGATACAAACTGGAAGAATCTATAAACCCATCACTCCATCACTAAGAACAAAACACGACACCAATTTTACAGTCACCATATTCATATTTAAAGAATTCATCAATACAAGACGAAGCGTGAAAAATAGAATGTGCACGAATTTTATTTCCATTTCACATATCATGTATCCTTAACATAGTTTAGCAAAATAACCAAATTCACCCACTCTCCAATCCTTTACTCAGCATCAGCGAAGCTGAATTAAATATAGAACAAGTTAGATATACACTAAATATTACCATGAAGTAAATTTAAATGGAAGCTTAAATTATTGTCACTCACCCAAGCTCTGATAGCTTCAAATGAGCTTCTGCATAATCTTCAAAGAAAGCATCCTCGTCCTGAGGCAAAACAACAGCAAATGAAGATTTGAAAGTTGCATTTGCAGGAAATGTCTGTGGCTAACCATTCAAGAAATGATTAGATTTAAATATACTCACTGAAGCATATTTTTCAACTAAAGGACGAAAGACTGGATCTTCAAGAAGAGCCTTGTCTGATGGCAACTGAATAAGGCCTTCTTTTTCTCCACTTAAGAGTTCCCTATTTAGCAAGAACCCATCTCCAAATGCTCATGGATTTGTTTAACAATAGCATGAAAATGAATAAAAATCAATTAGTTTTTATAAACTAATCTTACTTGAAATAGGAATTGTCAAAAATGAGAGGGTTTAAAGTCCAGGGCCCCTCGTATCCAGAACGCTCTTTGTGGCACCTGCCCTGGAAATAAATGTACAAACAAATGATCAACAAGAACACAGATAATTCATTCGCCAAAACTTATTTCCCATTTAGCAACCCATCTCTATATATAAATACCAGGGTGTGACCACCAGACAAGGCAACTATATCTTTGTCGCTGAGACCCATTCGACCAAAAACATCCCTCAGATGATCAGAACCTAAAGCAAGATTAGGAAAAAAAAAAGAAGAAAAAAGGTAAGTAAACTAATGACCTCAGTGATATTGAAATTCTCTCCCAAAATGGTCTCAAAATTAATTCCAGTGGGCTGACCTTTAGCAGCATCGGGTAAGCGACCTTCTGGGGGTGGAGCAGTCTTGTCCTGAAATAAATTAACATGCATAAAATAATTTAAGCCATAAATTCTCCGAAAGGCAGTTAATTAATGCATGTTTTTAGTTTCACTAACCGGTCTTCCTGGATGGAAGGGAATCTCAGGCCCTCCTGTAATTTCAACTGCAACAACTCCTGCTAACTGTAAAGATTGCACACACATTATTCTCAACTAAGTAACAAGAATATATAAATTGAATGTATATATTCTTGGGTTTCCGATTTAATTAAAACCAACATAAGTACCTGATAGAAGTCGGCATAAGTTAAGATAGGAAATTGGTCTTTGATAGGCTGTAGAAGCCTGACAGCAATATCAAGACCATTGTTGGCCTCGTGAGCTAGCTCCTCTTGAAGCCTGATCGTCCCAAAAGGCCCTCCTGTTCTTGAATGCACGTCAAAAGTACCTGCAGCATGCCATCTGGAGCAAAGCCATAGATATTATATTAATACAACATATCCCATCAAAATAAATATCCATTTAAATGGAAAATGATCTTACGCTAAGCGAAGGACGATAGGAGCGCAATGTTTTTCAGCAATAAGTCCTCTAAGCTTCCTCTTGCATTTCTCAACTGCTTTCTGATACTCTTCACTCACCTTCGGGTAGCTTTTCCCCATCTTTTGCTAACTGCAGTGAAAAATTCAAGAACATCATCCACTAAACGTATTATTATTACAAGAGAATCAAGAAATCGTTTCCTTTGGATTAGATCAATCACCACCCACCACCCGCTAACTTGCTCTGCTGCTTTACTGCTTTCGTTGAGAACTGAGTGAAAGCACAGCAGTTTTATGCATGATCAGGACCAGAGAAGAGAAGTTTCTAGTGTTGGCTTTGTGTTATTAGATTCTATTTCCAGAGTGTTCGAATAGGTAGTTATGTTCTGGTTATGTTCATCCTTGAATGGCAACAGAAATGGATACTTGAAGGTTATCAATCGTATTCTGCCACGTATAATGAGACTTTGGTGGTGAATTGTGGTGATGTGGCCTGCTAATCTGTCGTTGTAAGCAGGACTGTTTTCAGTGAAGAGAATTCTGGAGAGTCCTACAATTATTTTCTCTTTTATTATTTAGTTTGATAATGTTACTTCTTAATTGTTGATAATGCATCAAAGTCTACGTGTGTGATATGATGTAGTCAACTATAGAATAGAATAAGGATTCTATTGCATAATTAATTTCATTTTTTTAGTTATCTGTGATGTAATTAAGATTATATTTATAATCTTCATTACTTAATTTGATATAATATTTATTATATGAAAAATACGTGTATTACTAATTACATGAAGCACATGTAATACTAATCACATTAAAATTACTCAGATGAAAACTTTATTATTTAAGTATATTTAATACTATTATCTCACCACCACAACCATAGCCACCATCGCTATTAACATCGTTTAACCACTACCACTACTACTATCATCACGACCACCGTTATTACTGTTCCATCATCACCATTACTACTCCATCATCCCCAACACCATCATTGCTTCACTACCACTATCTCAATTATCACCACCACCACTCCACCATCCTCATTGCCACCTCGACCACCACCACTACTATCACCGCTCCTTAACCTCAACTATCACTACTGTTGCTCCACCACCTTAACCACTATTACTTCTCAACCACAACCACCACCAGCATTCGGTTCGATAGATTTAGTTAATTCGATTAATTTAGTTAATTATACTAATTTGGTTCGATGGCCAAACATTCAGTTAAAAGTTTAATTAAAGAAAATTAAAATTTCGGTAATTTATTAAAAAATAATTTAACCGAATTAATTTAATTAATTGACTTTTAAAATTACATTATTTTTGGTAGGTAGATAATAAAATTAAAAAAATATTTTAATTTTTATTTTGATTAAACAATAAATAATAATTTTAATTAATTTTTATTACGATTAAAATTGATTAATCATAATTTTTAGTTAAATTCTATCAGTTAATTAAAATTTTATTTTATTTAATTTTAATTCAGTTAAAAATCAAAATTAATTTAGCCAAAATGGTTCGGTGAAGTTTGGCTAAAAAATTAATTCCTTTAAATTTGTTATGTAAAAAATTTTGATTAATTTATTTCGGTTAAAAATTTTATTCAAATTGATTGAATTGGCTGAATAATCGTCATTGAATTACATTTTTCGACTTACCTTTTATTAATTTTTAATTCAAAAAATTTATAAATCTAAATAATATTTAATAATTTAATATAATAAATAATTTTTAATTCAAATATATTTTTAATATTAACAATGACGATGTAGTGATTTTTGAGATTGTAACGGTGGTGGCGGTGGTGATAAAGTGGTGATGATAGTGTGATTAGTGATGGTGTGCTTGACGGTGATGGCGACAATGTGATTTGTGGTGATAATATTTTAATCAGTTACATTATATATTTATAAATAAATATAAAATGAAATAAGAATTACATTTTATAAATTTTATTAATTATATTATTAAATAAAGTAATCACATTTTAATTACATTTCATTCTATTATATTTTTATTATATTATATATTTAATTATATTATATTGCATTCAACTAGGATAAAGAAAATGTGCAAGGCACCAAAACTTTTGGGCGAACTCTGGAGCCCATCAAAAGCCCGAAATTGAAGGAAAAAAAGAACTATATTGGAACTGTTGGATCTAGGCCTAGCAGTGATCACTGGGCCAACTCTGGAGCCCATCAAAAACCCGAAATGGCTACATGTGAATACGTAACTGACAGGTCAGCGAACAGAAGCGCAATAGAGAACAATTAACATCCAACAACAGCACCAACAACAACAACAAAGCCACCCCCACCCATTTATCTATCTATCATAAAACAGACTTTGTCACTCCACTGTGTGGCTTTCGCATTTCTCCAAAGGTCGTCTTTATCTCTCTATCTTCATCTCGCGCTCTCAGATTCCTCTGCTTTTCCATCACTTACCGTAAGTCCTCGTCCCCCTCCTCCTCCTAACCTGCTATTTCCATTTTAGAATAAAAACAAATCGTTATTTTTTTAAATTATTATTATTATTTATAGTAATCGCTTGCTGTAAGCTGTGAACTTGAAAAAACGATTTCATTTTCACACATCTCGTTTCTAGGCTGTTTTTAGATACAGATTCCAGATTTTCGGATCCTGATTCCTGTTTCAGATATAGATTTGTTTTTTCTTTCTTTTGTTATTATTTTAGATTTATTTGTTTAGTTATTCCTTTTTTTTGTACGGATATTGGTGCAACCCAGAACTACCTATTGGATCGAGGATTTTAGTTTTTTTTTTTTTTTTTTTTTACTTTTTTTGTCAGCTGTTTTTTTTTTTATTCAATTGAATGTATGAATCACTTGAATCTGTTTTTGGTTCCTGAAAAAAAAGTGGAAGAAAAAGAAAGAATGTTGAGCTTATAGTTTATGGTTCCTGTATTATGAGCTATCTTGTTTGTTTTTCCTGGCTAGTGTAATCTGAGGGACAGTGTAGAAGTGATTGGATCTTTCTATATTAAGAATGAGTGGAGGAGTGCTGTAAAATGTGTGGTATTCCTGTGTAATGTATATTCAGGGTTGCAGAAACAGGAATATATGGTGATTGTTTGGTGTATCTGCTAAATTCTAGCTAAAGACAGTGAGATTCAGGTTGCTGTAAGCTTTTGGTTCTTGTGTAGAGCTTTTTAAAGATGGCTTTAGCATGTTTTGTCTCATTAGAGCCTTTGTGTTTTAATTCACGTGTAATTCTTAAGCATTGCAATTTTTACTATCTTGCTAGTATTATGATGTTAGTTTCGTTTGTGTTTCTCAAGACTATAATATCACATCTGATTTTTTTTTTTAAAGAAAAATGAAGTGCATTTATCAGCATGTATGTGATGTGTTTAATATTGCTGAATATTTAGGCAACCATGAGTGATAAGGGAGACAAAGTTTGCCCATTGTGCACTGAGGAGATGGATTTGACAGATCAACAGTTGAAGCCATGCAAATGTGGTTATGAGGTTTGAGCTCAAAATTTTTACTGGATGATGGAGTTTTGGACGTTATGAGACCTGATTGTCTTCACTATGCATTCATTTGCTTGTAGTTTGTATCTTCATTGTGTTGCTTGCCTGTGTACTTATTTCTTTTTCTTTATTTTAACAGATATGTGTTTGGTGCTGGAACCACATCATGGAAATGGCTGAAAAGGATAATACTGAGGGGCGATGTCCTGCATGCCGCACAGCTTATGACAAAGAAAGAATTGTGGGGATGGCTGCAGATTGTGAAAAGTTAATACTTTAACAAGCCATTTCCTTTTATGTGCAATTCTTTTTGATTAGTGTTTGAGGGTTATGATTGATAATAATATACTTCATTGACTGCACAGACTGGTGGCTGAAATAAATTCAGAGCGAAAACTGAAATCACAGAAGGCAAAGCCTAATAAACCATCTGAAGGGAGGATGCAGCTTAGTAACGTTAGAGTTATTCAGAGGAATCTAGTCTATATAATTGGGTTACCACTCAATCTTGCTGATGAAGCTGTGAGTAGTTTCTTTGGATGTGCTGTTATAGTTTCTTTGGTACTTAATTTCTTGCAGTTCTATCTTTTGCATGCTTATCTTTTAATATATATTTCCAAGTATCTGAACAGGAATTTTATTTTTTTTGCTGTTGGCAGCTTCTTCAGCGAAGAGAGTACTTTGGCCAATATGGAAAGGTGTTGAAGGTGTCTATTTCTAGAACAGCTAATGGGATTATTCAACATTCTTCAAACAACAGTTGTTGTGTGTGAGTGCTCTGGCCATTTGTTTGTCAAATAGTTTCTCTTCCCCATCTCTCTGTCATTCTCTCTCCAAGCGGGATGAGCCTTGCTCCGGTTTTGCTGTAATGTCAAGTGGCTTTCTTTTTAAATGATTAGGTATATAACATATTCAAAAGAGGAGGAGGCAGTTTGTTGTATTCAGTCAGTGCACAGTTTTGCCTTAGAGGGTAGAATCTTAAGGTAAGCTCATTATTCTTTTTTTTTTTTTTGTTATATTAGGATAGTTAAATGATCTATAACAAGTCCTATTTGCAGGGCATGTTTCGGAACCACCAAGTACTGCCATGCATGGCTCAAAAACATGGTATGTTTGCACAAGCATTGTGTAAAACAAACCTAGGAAGTCATTACAACAAACTATTTAGTTTAAAACTAAGAAGTCATTTTTTGTCTTTGCAAACTATTTAACTTTTCCTTTGGCCAGGAAATCATTCCTTTGATTGATTTTTCTGTTCATACAAGCACTAGAGAACCAACATGACTTTTTCTTTCCTTTTTTTTATGAGAGTAAAAGCAAACAGAACTTGATTAGTTCAGAGTTTAGAAATTTGCAAACCTTTAGCGTTCCTAGATATTTTTGTGATGTTCTGTTTTGGTCCAGCCTTGCAGCATTCCAGATTGTTTATATTTGCATGAATTTGGTGCTCAAGAAGATAGTTTTACGAAAGATGATTTAGTTTCTGCTTTTACAAGGTATGGCCATTTAAAGTTATATTCCTGTTCAGATTGTTGGTCATCTATGAAATTGCTCAAAGATTGTTCAGATTATTGGGTTCAAACAATTTTATGTTTGCTAAGAGAACCCCCATTCCCACTGTCTCGCTCTCCCCCTCCACCCATCTCATAGAAAAGACCACTTTGTCATTCCTTAAATGAAGTTAATGACAATGGCATGAATGTATCTTGAGCATAGAATTAAACTTGTTGCAATAATTCTGCTATGCCAGTTGATTAACCCTTTTTTATGCTTCACGTTATTGTATTTTTTTATGACTGCAATTTTCTATTTGATTCTCTTTTTCTTGGTCCTTTGTGGTCCACTTTCTAGCTTCCTAATCTCAGTTATTATGTCACATCAAAAGATTTTATCTGATGCGTTAGCACTTGCTTGCCATTTACTGATAGCTGTATCTAATGTGAATTGACTCATTATGGTGTTAAAGGAGTAGAGTTCAACAAATTATTGGTGCTACAAATAATCTGCATCGGCGTTCAGGAAATGTTTTACCGCCTCCAGTAGACGAGTATACTGATACAAACTTATCATCACCGACCAAATTTGATTCCAAATGTTCTTTATTTGTAAGCATACATGTGTTTTTCTTTTTTTCCCAACTGTCAATGATAGTTGCCTTATGCTGTTGCTCACAACTTGATAGACCTTGCTGTTCCTTTCTAGCAGAATGTTGAAAACTGTGATGGCGGATCTTGTGCTAATGGTGGTGCTGAAAGATCTAACTCATTTCTTGAGGCAGCTTCATGGTATAACATATGTGGCATGGAATTGCTTCTTGTATGATATTTTTATCCTAAAATGTTTACTCCTGTTATTTTTTATCTTTGTCTTAGGGTCATGCGTGTCTCTTCTGTTGTACCACCAGCTACATGTTTGTCCGTTTCAGCTGGAACTCTCAGTCATAAGGCTGAAACCTCAAGTGGTCCCCAAGTTTTTGTCTCTCAAGTTGTGAGCACCAAAAGATCCAGTGATATAGAAAGTACCATGATGCCTGAAAGAGGTTGTGAAGTTGATCCTCTTGTAACATGTAGCAATATTTCCACACCACCTGCTGGAACAGGCTCCTTAGTACTTGCCAAACCATCCAGTTCTGCTCTACATGAAAATGAAAATTTTCATGCAGATGAAGACAATGCGGGACTGTGCTCTGCATTATCATCAGTTAGCATTGCCAGCTGTCTTGAGGATGAGAACTCTGATCCTCTAGTTCCAGAAAGTTTAAGTTCTAATCATAACCTGCCCATAAGTGGAGGCTCACACCAGTCTTCAGCATTGCAAGCACTAAGGGAAAGCTCAATAGTTGAGGATCTATTAGGTTTTGATGATCTGCAGCTCAAAGCTTCTGGAGACGACCATAATCTGCCATCCTTTTCTTGTCAACTTTCTTCAAAACAGAATCTCACACAATCAGGTTATAATTCCTGGAACCAGGGCCAGATTAATAATCAAAGTAATGTTGGTGCACATCCAAGCTCCGTAACAGTGAAATGCGATGCTTCTGCTTTTCCACAGAGACTTGGCAAACCAGTACAATCTAATGGATTCTTTGACAACCAACCTAATAGCTGCTTGAACTCCGATTTGACTACTAACAGTTCTAACGTATTGTCAAGGATGGGATTAGGGAAGTATTTGGAAGGATGTGATACAACTAAAGCTAGTGGTAACAGTAACTTTGCTGTGGATATTGGGGAAAGCAGCATTATCTCGAGTATTCTATCTATGGATATGGATGTGTGGGAGAATACACTGACATCACCTCAGACTTTAGTTAGGTTGCTAGGTGAAACTGATGGAAAACATGGTTCGCTAAAAGTACCAAGTTTAAGAAAAGTACAAGATAGCAATCAATCAAGATTCTCTTTTGCCAGGCAGGATGATTTGTATAACCAAGAATCTAATTTGGGGCATTCTCATGCAAATGCAATCAATAGATCTCCTGCTTCACATCACTGTAACGAGAACAATGATCTTTATATGGACAGTTACCATGATATTCCTTCAAATAGCAGTTCTGTGGATTCCAATAGTTTTCTTAGCAGCCATCCTTTTTCAGCTTCTAAATTTTCTGGTGAGTTACTATCAATTTCAAGTTTGTTTTCTTTTGTGTGGCCATTCTCTTAGTGATCATTTTGTGGTTTTGCTATTATGGTGAAACCTGTACAGTACATTGAATTTCAACCGCTAGTTTGGTTTTCTAGTATTAAAGTGCCTGAATTGTCATAGCTACTCTGTTAAGCAAGTTTTTCTTGGAGAGAGAGAGAGAGAGAGGAGGGGGCGGGGGAAGGAGAAGGATTTCATGTGTAGGGAAAGACATTATCTACTTTACCACTTTGATTTCCTTAGATCTCAATTCTTTTTTTCTTTTTTTCTTTTTCTTTTTTGCAGCCATCAAAGCTCCAACTTCACCACCAGGATTTTCACTTCCAAGCAGAGCAGTACCGCCAGGATTTCCTACTCATGGGGCAATGAACTATGATGGTTTGTAATTTAGGGCCTTTATGGTTTATATACTTTCTTTTCTTTGAAAACTTATAACATTTCTGTTATTATGCAGCAAACCATTTGCTACAAAACTCTGCACCATCATCTAGGAATGTTGGCAGCTCCATTGATGTTGAATTCGTTGATCCTGCAATAATGGAAGTTGGTAGTGGGATCCTGGCAGCAAGGCTGAGTAATCCAAGCTTTGACATGAGGCCAGCTTTATCACCGAAGATCAGTCCCTTTAATCATGATACAGAGCTTCAGATGCTGATGCAGCAATCAATTTATGTTAAGCAGAACCCTAGGTCCCCTGATCACTTCAGAGATATATTCTCTTCTCCAAATGATGCTTACAGTATTTCATCAATGCTTCTGGGACAATCTCCACCCAACAATTCATCACCGTTCTCACAAGTGGCAACTCAACAAGTCAGAAATTTGAACATGTCACATGGCTGTTGGGGCAGTTGGGATGAAATCAAGAGCGTCAGTAATCTGGGTATGTCAGAATTGCTCATGAATGGGAGGCTGGGATTTAACAAAATTATTCCGAGCCCTGAGGATTTGAAATATCAAATGTCTGGTTCGAGCAATCTATACAACAGAGGATTTGCATTGTAATTTCTGTTGAAATAGGAATTCTTCCTTGATGCTCCAATAGGCCAATGAAATTGGTTGGACAACTTGGTGGGTGTAAGTTGGCCCTCTAGAATGAGGTTGGATATCTTGATTTCTGGGTGCTGCCCAATATCTGGTAAACTATGTTCTTTGCTTCTTGGATGTCCAGGGAGTTCTATCCTGATTTGGGAGTGATAAATGAAGGTTATTATGCCCTCAGAGATGGTGGATGGTCCAAAGACTATTTGCCTGGAGTGGTAGAGGCTGTCATAGCATTGACTTGGCTGTTGCTCTCGCCCTTTCAGCGGTAGGTGCATATTAAATTGGTTTATTGCTGTTGCATTTTCATTCCATGGAAGCTGAAAATCCTTTTTTACACGTCAGTTGAGGAAGGCATCTGCATCGTTTTATGCTTGTGTTTTCAGTTACATAATTGCTCTTTTCATTGTTGAAATAAAGTTTCGCGATACAGTTTATTAATAATTGGATTGTTTTTGTAGGTAACATGAAATTGCAATGGATATCTGGCCGTTGTCAAATGATGCATTGACTTCCCTCTTACCTGCCCCTACTGAATGGAGAACATAAAAACAATAGGTATATATACATATATATACCTAACCTTGTAGAGCTAGGTCTCAAATCCTATTGTAGGTTGAGTTATTCTACTGGAACTTTTTTGCTGTCCGCATAAGTCTTGGTAAGTGATTTTCTTTTTGAGCCAGGTGAGGCAAAGAATGACGGATGTAGCGTATATGCACTTAACATGATTGATACGTCGATTGGGGAAATTTGAAATTCTCTCATACTTCAATCTGTGTAGTCTAGAGTTTAAATTAGGTCAGAATTGTGTTTTATGTGTTATACAAACCTTCCCTTCATGCATTCCCAAGGCATTGTAGAATTGAAAAGAAACGAAAATTTTTTTATTCATTTATAGCGTTAACCTTCTATTCCCATTTGGCAAAATGTATGCTACCTTTGACATTAATGAATGCATTCCACATCAAATTGGAATGTAAAAATAAATATTTTAATAATATTATTAATCAAATTAGAATATAGGTTTAATACAAAAACAATTATTTTTTTGTAGAATTATGAATTGGAGTTATAAATATTTTTTTTTGTTTAATTTATTAGTGAGATGATGTTGATTTGTGTTAAGATGGAATGTGAGTAGACATGGTGAATTGTAATTTGGATTTGGAACAAGTAGAGATGATTATTGGATGATAAATAAATAATTAGCTACCAGAAAAAAACAATATCCTCTCTTGATTTTCTACTTTCAAGGTGAATAATAATTGAACTAGAAACCTTGTTGGTCTTAGAAAGGTGAAGACTGTGCAGTGATTCAGTAATAAATAGTATCCTGCACGCAGGAAGGATGGATTAGACAGTGACCCATCTATATGAAGAGACGATCTGATCGATGACCTAAATGTAACCTTTCTGGTTCTACCCTTTAAACCACTCGATAAAAGGCATCCAGTATGAATTAATAATGTGTATATGATGGTGTATTCTGAGATGAAAAGCAAAGGCCAGCTAAGGTGTACCAACACAGCTCGGGCTAGGCTTTTTTTTTTTTTTTTTTTCTGAAACTTCAAAGCCTCAAGCGAAAACGAAAGGTTATTACATACTCGTGTTTGATTAGAACGGGGAAGTAACTATTTAACCAAGAAAGAATAAGAAATATTAGGTTGTTTAGGTCTTTTTGGTTGATGAGAGTTTGATTAGCTATAGAGTAAAATGAGTTTAATTTTTTTTATTGGTTTTGTCAAAAAATGTCAATATATTATATAATGAAAAATAATTAATATAGTCTTTGTATTCCTTGTTTATTGTCATTAACTGAATAGATCAACAAAATAGATGAATAGATTTATTTTTGGATTATTAGTAGGTAGCCGGTTATGGATGTAATACTCTATATTTGGCTTTTAAAAATGTTTGTAATCACTAATGAGCACTTTTATGGGTTCCATATTAATATAGCAACAAACAAATAATCTCTTTCTTTAAGAAAAGAGAGAGAGAGAGAGAGAGGCCATTGATGATTCAAAAGGGCAATAAATTGGTCCATTATAAGAAGATAGTTTAAAACCCAAAGTAAAAAACGCATCTGGCCACCTTTATTTGCTATTGTACGCTGAGTCCATAAAATGTGGCCACAAATAGCAAACCTTGGAATTGCATGGGCAAACCACAGCTTTATTTATTACCAAAGTATGAATATATTTCACCAGCAGGAGGGAAAGGAAAGGTTTCCCTTCCCTTACGCAGCAGAACCCAACAAACAAACAGTACAAAAATGAGGGCGGATGAAAAGCCTGGCATTAATGGAAGTCCTTTTTTACTACTAGTACTATTCGTTCATTCATGTAACGTAGATCAGACCCTTTCTTTCTTTCACTCTTTTTTTATGAAGGGTCTCATAGTACTGTCTTAAAGCCGAGGAATGCGGAATTTACTACTAACTAAGCTCAACAAAAGGGCCCTATCGACCCAACTGACATATTGATTGCACGTGGCTTATAATTAAGTTACTCTACAACAAGGACTACACAATTTCACTTCTTTGTCACCCACAATCAAATGATTTTGAGTTTTATTTATTATTATCATCCCCACCTTATCCTTTTTTTTTTTTTTTGACGAAACTATTCTCGTTGTGACCTTATTCTTTTTGAAAAATCCCTTTGTAAACTAAAGTATTACCTTACCAGTTAAGTCAATGCTTGTAGATTGAGTGCACCATGTTTAGTCACTCACACTAACTACTATTTCCAATTTCAGTCTTCTACCTTGGAGTTCGGGTTTCCCTGATTTCATATATTGTGTTGCGATGTGAGAAATTACAACTGCAAAACTCTTTTCAATGATAGGTGGTGGATTTGAGATTTTTACTTGGAGCTTCCAAGCATTGTTATTTAATGCTGGACCTCCTCCTCCTACTAATAATAACAATAAATAATATAATACACGAGTAGGTGTATTTCACTAATTTTTTTGAATCAGAAATAGAGCTATTTTTGTCAACTGAACAAATATATTCATTTTGATCATTCTCTCCGGAGAATTAGTTTTCCTTTCTGAGGGTGATGGAGCCCACAAGTAAACCAGAGAAGATACATGAGCAACCTGCCTTGGTCTAGCTATATCTCTAATATATGCAAATAAATGCATACATGCAAAACGACAAATAGGTTTCCAGATGATTTGGCACAAGTATTCAAGACTACCTCTTACCATCCAGGCCAAACCCTCCAGTTTAATGAAAGCTTTACAAGAAATATTTAAGCTGAATCCAATGATCCTTGTTTTTAACTGCAATAGAACATATGGATATGATTACCATCCCTGGCTTTTCTTTGCTTGCCAATCCATCTCTTCCTCCTTCCCATACAGAAGACGACAAGGTTTTGGACTCCGGCCATTGTTAGACTGTGTATACTAGCCACCTACAGCAGAAATGGGAGATGTTGCTGGGGTTGGTGACGGAAAGGAGGAAAATGGCGGTGGAGAATTGCTGAATTTGGAAAGTATAATTGACCAGAAGCTGCTGAAGGTACGGTAATTGTTGAAGGTGAGAATCCTGATGATGCTGCAGTAGAAAAGAGAGGCAGTGGATTTGCCCCACCATATAGACCTTGGCTTTGCCATGTCCAATTTGGCAATGAATCTACTTCCATCCTCTTATCTATTGCTCTTTCCTGTGATCACAAGAGGGAATGAAATTTAATAGGGGTGACTGAATGGCTATTTCTAGGTCTTTACTGCTTTAACTAGATGAACCAGAAAAGCTTCCAGTGTTTACAGCAATGCATCAAATTTTTACTTGCAATTCACAGTACGCGACAAACATGGGTACAGTGAAACATGTCCTATGAGGTAAAAATACAAATAAAAGTGTGCAAGCTGATGAACATGATACCACAATCACTTCAAGTGCATGTGCAAAAACCTTTAAAATTTAATTAGAATCAGTATTGCCAAGACAAACCAGCAAAACTAAACATGTTACTATGAGAAAAATATATTAAAGTAAACTACCTTACTGATGGGAAAGAAATTGGTATCTAAGCCACCCCACAAAGAAGCGGGCTCAGGTGCCATTGGAGGGTCATATGGCAGTTCATCCTTGAATGTTGCGGAAGCAGAGTTTATAATCTGTAAAAGAAGAGGAAAACTAAGCTAATCCAAGACCTCAACCAAATTCTTCAATGGAGATATGAAGGAAATTCTCCACAGAAGACAAAGACACGAACACATAGCCATGATATCAGAAATGATATAAGTATTACCATTGGTCCCCTGTCAATAGACCTGCCATCCCAGCTACTCTGAAAATGAAAAGTATCCATCTCTCTGTTTATCTTTTGGCTCTCAGATATATCAGGGGGAGCAATTCCCAAGTTTAGGTCAAGATTTTGATTGTCATCTGTATAAAAGACAGTGTCATAGTAGATTCTTATATAAAGCATTTCCGTATATGAAGTCAAGCTCAACTCAATGTTCAACTACAATTAGTACCTCCATTATTGGCCTCTGATATTATTTGGCCTTCATATGTGCTTTGGTCAAAGTTGGTAACTGCTTCCCTTCCGTTACACTTTATGGCAGCCTTATCATAAGCCCTGGTTAGCAAAACAAAACAACATCTCAAGGAATTGAAACATAAGTTGTTGCATCACAAATTAACACATCGTTTCTAAAAGAAAACAAAAGACTAGTTTATGAACACTAAGACCTTGCAGCTTCTATCTCACTGTCAAATAGCCCAAGATAAATGTACCTGCAAGCAAGCAAGCAATACAGCCTCAAAAAAAACTAATATTTCTATAGTTTTAATTCAATCCTGTACATATCAAGTTCTTACCAAAATTAACACTGACAATAACAGTAACAAAGACATCAACTAGATATATGTGAAACAGAGAAAGCAGTTTCTCACTTCTTTCCCAGAAATTGGCCCATACGAGCTTCCCATCGTCCACACTTATGCAGTGTCACTCCTCTATATTTTGAGCTACCTCTGGAGAATCCGGTGCTCTGGCGACGCAGAATATGCACAAATTCTTCTTTTGTAAAATTGCTCATCTGCAAAGCACCAATCACTAGTAAGCAAAGCAAAAAAAAATAAAAATAAATAAATAAATGAAACACAGTGATCAAAATCCTTTATGTGACATGTGCATCAATCACCACCTGCATAATGTCCTCTTCATAGTCGCTCACACTGAAATTGATATCAGCATCAACCCCACGGAACTTAATTGCAGCTCGATCATAAGCTCTGAAAATCAACAGTCGAATTAAACCAATAAAGCCCAAAACATGTTTGCGTAACTATTCTAGATAATAAGCAACATTTTAGTGTCTCTGATTTGATTAGCATAATTACCTCGCAGCAGCATGTGCGGTGTCAAATCCCCCTGCAAGAATTAAGACACCCATATTCACAACATAATGTTCCAATTAACAAGCAAAAAAAATCTTCACTCCAAAAATATTGGGCAAAAATTGAGAATGGAAAAAGAACAAAAAGACTGAAAATGAGTCTTATCAGTTTACCTAAATAGACTTGTTTCCCACAATCCCTGCATATAAAGCCCAGACCATACATTCACTTCAAAGCCGATACAAAATGACACAATACAAGCAAGAAAGCCCCAAGTTAACAAGAAACTATTTCAGATTTACTAAATAAATAACTTACCAAATATGAGATTCCCATCTCCCAGTTCTCCGGTAAAAGGTGACTCCACGATACTGTGAGCTTCTGGACCTGGGCCCACGCCTACTCTTCTTAACTGGTGGCCTCTGTTGCACCTGCGCCACCATATCCCTACCCCCAAGATCCAACCACTGCCTCTTCATGGAATCCGACGACGGGCCGTCCACCGGAAAGAACTGTATGGTCCGGTCACGGGCGCAATCATAATCATCATCATCGTCAAAGACTTTCGTCTGGTCATTAGTTAAGATGCTGAAAGTGTAGCCGCAAGGTTCGCCATTAGAGCAGGAGTCCTCGTCTCCAGCATTGACGACGGAAGAGGAATTGAAGCTACCAGAACTTTCCATTTGGTTAGAGGAAACTTCTAGAATGTTTTTCTTCTTGTTAGTAGCCCCACCGCTCTCTCCCGCCATCACCAAAGAACCAGAGGCGGAATTAGCGGAAACCACAGAAAGGTTAAGATCCAACATTTACGTAGTTTCCAAGCCTAATTGGACAGCGTTGGAAGCGGTGCAAGTATTCGTAGGCTATAGCTGTAAAATCAGAGTTGATGGGATCGAGAGAGGGAGAGGAGCATGTAGTTGCTTCTTCTGTAGTGTACTGACGCAGAAAAGATTTATATAGTCTGTCGCCGGTTACAGGAAGGACGGCCGGCTCTTACGCTTCATGTTAGAAAGAAAGAGAGTGGGTTAAGAGCTTTGGCGAGATGGTTATGGAGGAAAGAGCGGTGAGAGAGCGAGAGAGAGAGAGAGAGAGAGAGAGAGTACAAAAGAGTGGATGGGACGTATGAGAAGAGCAAGTAGCTATGCTCTTTGGCAAATATAGGATCTTAAATTATTATAAAAAGTACCCACTCCTTCTTCTTCTTCTTCTTCTTCTTCTCCCTTCTTTCTATTTCTTTTTTCCTCTGAAAACTCAAAGATTAATTTAATATAATTCTAAATTAATAAGGTGAATTATTATTTTAAAATAAAAAAATTAAAAGCTTATTATATATTAAAGCGTGTTTTGATTTAAAAGAGAGTATATATTATAAATATTTACAAAGGGCAAAACGATGTGTATTGCAATTGGGGATGTGGACTGTGTGGTGTGAAGTGTGAAATCTTAGGGGCAATATCCGTACACGTCGTCTACAACCCCAATCCGATGCCAGCTGTCAATAAATTATGGGTCCCGATCTCATTAAACCTTTCATTGCCTGTCGTTTGTTTCAACTTTTCTTACACAATGCTTGTTATCATATCCATCACGTGACCTTTCATCTTCTTTTACAAATAAATAATTAACAAGATAATTAAAATGGGTGAAAATACTTAACAAATAATAAATAATTTAAATATTAATATTTATGAAAATTAATTATACTAACTTAAATTTAATGGTCACTAACTATACATAAACTAATATATTGCTACAATTGGATGAATGAATAATTTATTAATTAGAAAAGGGAGTTGCTAATTTGTTGTTATGGTAACAATTAAAAATTGAAGGTTGATTGAGCAGTAGTAGTGTTTATTGAAATTGAATTTGCAAATGGCAATTCTTATATTATTATTATAGTGAGAAATGGAATCCTCTTCTTCTAAACTTTTGTGGGTATTATTTGATGGTGATAGAATAGAATATGGTTGGTTAGAGAATTTAGCTAAAAAGTGCAAAGTTTAAGGAACAACTTTGATTTTAATAAATTTCTATCGAACATTACTTTTTTTTTTTTTTTTAATTAATTTTTTAACAAAACAAAACAATTTCATTGGACTAATAATGGCGTAACTTAATTGAAACAAAGGCAACTAAACTAGCACTTAACTGTAGTAACAGTAACAGACAGACAACAAGAATAATATTGGCTAAGATGAGAACCTCAAAATAGTTAAAACTTCTATTGCCATTTTGCTTAGTGGCTGGATGGAGTGGACACGTTATCGCCTCACACGCCAAACAACTTTTTCTTCTCTTCTAAATTTGGTTTTTAGCTTATTTCCATTAAAGATTGAAAGATTTTTCCAGAAAATTGATTAGGTAGGAATAGGATAGTCAAAGCCTCCCACATAACAAACAAACAAACAAAAAAAATTGAACTATAATTTACTGATATCATCTCAACACTTTATGGGCCGTATACGGGCTAAACCGTAAAACTGTTTGACCACCATATTTAGTCCATTTCCGAATCAGGGCCCAGAAGGCGTAGTCCGATAAAATGCCCACACAGACGACAGACCAGATAGAACGGAATTCATGTGACTCGTCCAAGAAAACATGACCTCAGATTTTCGTTACAAGCCTAAGAAGCATAGGAACCAAATTCAAAAATGCAGACATTCAAGAAATACCATAAGCTGCTAGATATTTGATATTTCACATTACTATCACATAAAAACATAGTTCACTGAGCATTAACTATAATGATACAAAAACCTTTAAAATCAAAATCGGTTGCTTAAAGAGAAGTGACAAAACATTTTTCCTCTGATATGAAATTTAATTACCCAATAGCATTTTATCAGTAAAACAAAGCTGCAGCATACAAGAACAATACGGACAAAAAGAAAAAAAAAACATAATAATACGATACCAGAATGACATACGATATAGAAATTTAAACACAAATACAAACAACCAATATTAAAAAGGATCTGCAGCATCTTTCGAGCAAAAAAGATCATTTAACTTGAGCATGCTTCTTCTAACACACGAATGTGAAATAGACCTTAACTATGACGAAAAGCTCAGGTGCTTCTATCAGCCAAAAATAAACTTCAGCTTTCAGGATTAATACAATTCATTTCGGCAAGGAATGTGCTAAGGGAAAAAAGCCTCGTGATTCAGAAGTAGGGAAATACTGATCTCAAGTAAAACTGAACATCAGTAAGATAAGCTTATTCGATAAAACCAGAATACTGAAAAGGATTATGTCAATTTGAACCAACTGAGGTTGCAAATGCAAAACAACATGCAAAGTATTAAAATAGAAGGGTTGACGACATTTTTGTAATTTATAGCCTACTGTTTCATGAAGAAGCACAAAGTAACAGACCATCACAACCAAGTAAAAACGCAAAAATTTTTAATCTCAGTGTTTACCTTAAACAAGAATCTTTTACCTAACCAAACAAGACATGATGGCGGGAAGGAGAACAGAAAGTTGAAAATGCAATCATACCCCTCCATTCCTTCCCACCAATCCATAACAGCATCCAAACTCACATAACAAAAGAAATTAAAAATCATAATAAACAAAATCTTGTTCCGACTTGTAATGCAGAAAAATAAATTACTGGCTAACATTCAGCCACTTGGAGAAGTTTTCGAACTCTGTGTAGTCGCTGTCTGAAATCATCGTCTGGTACCATGCCTTGCCTGCTGCCTTGATTGCAGCTGCCTCCTCCTGGTAGATTCATAAGAGGAAGGGGAAACAAAAGGTCAACTAGCAAGCAGTGGACTTCACACAAATCAGAATTAAGGAAATAAGCTGCAAGACATAATCTAATAAGATCAAAATACACTATCATGTGATCAGAAAAAACACAACCTATGACGCAAATAAAATTTAGAGATGCAAAATATACAATTAAATATCTAGAGATGCAATCAGATTGCATCATGGCATGATGTTTAGAGTTGTAAAGCGTCAATAGAACATTGAATGGAGCAGGAAAGCAGAAAGTGTATTGAAGTCAACAACACATTAAGATAAAACAAACCACACTAAAACTCAGATGGAACACTGTTAATGAGACTTAAAAACAAATCAAATGTCATTTGTATGCACATAAGCCTAATAAGTTTAAAAGACTGTTAAAATCTTTTCATAGAATCTAAGTTTCTAACACATTGACACTAGAATAAACAGTCTGACTACCCACATCCAGATTACCAAAATTCAAAGTCTACCAGATACAACCATGTAACAATCGAACCAAAATGCAATATATAAATCAAACAAACAACTTGATTTAATCAGTTACTCAGCAAATTCAACAAATGTGAACAATTATTCGGATACCAACATTCAAAACAAATCAAAGATTATAATAACATATGCAAAGTACTAATTACACAAACGTAGACAATGAAAGAGAATATATATACCTTGGTAACTGGTTTCCTCTTCTTCTCCAGCTTCTCCTTCTTAGACTTGACGCGTTGGGCCTCAGCCAAAAGGGACATCCTCCTAGCTGTCTTAGCATAAGGATTGAGCTTCAACATTGCGTTCAAGTTCTTAAGGGGATTCTTCTTAAGAGGAGCTCTCTTAACCTCTAAGCTGATAGGCTTCACCGCTGACTGCACCTCATCGGAGTTGATGATTCTAGCAAGATCAGCATTAACCATCTTAGCTCTGGGGAGCACATAACCCTTCTTCTTATCTGAGAGTTTCTCAAAAGAGCCATAGATCGAGTCCAGCTTCTCAAAAGCAGACTTGGTCCAAATAACAAAACGCCCAAGATGGCCACCAGGTGCCAACTTCAATAAATTTAAGCGGTCCACATTCGCCACCTCAACTCCTGGAATGTTCCTAAAAGCCTTAACAAGCTTGGCTCCCTCAGTCCCGTAGACAATCAAGGGACCCTTGCGGGAGATGTATCGCCGGTTCCTCATTTTACCCTTACCAGGACGGATCGCATGACTATCCTTAGCCTTTTCAGCATCTGGAAAAGCCCCGATCTCCTTAAGCACCTTGATGGCTCCAGATGTTTTCTCAACGCTCTCCACTGAATCAGAGATGACAAGAGGCATTTCAGGGACCGATTCAACCTTATGGCCACGAGCCATAACCAAAGCAGGGATAGCTGAAGCAGCAATGGCTGAAACGACAGCATACCTCTTCTGATTCACATTAATCTTACGGTGCCAGCGGCGCCAGATCTTGGTAGGCGCAAACATGCGTCCACCACGACACATGTTTCCAAAAGCACCCTGGCCCGCACGGTGAGTACCACCACCAGGAACGCGGGGGATACGGGAGACGGCACGTCCAGTGCCCCAGGACTCAGCAGAGGTTTGGTGTCCGGCGCGTCTGGAAACTGCATAGGGTTGGCGGCTGTTCTTGGATATATTGGAGTGGACGAAGTTAACGATGTCAGGTCGGATTGAGGACTTCATAACATCAGGAAGGGGAACGGTGGAAGCGGAATCCGTTGCCATATCGTTTAAGGAAGGAAGGGATTGTACGGAGACAAGAGGACGGGCAGCGGCAGCCGCCATCGTGCTCTTTGATCTGTGTGTGCTGAGAAGTGAGGAAACTAGGGTTTTGGGGTAGAGAAAGGGAAAAATGCATTTGAGAGTATTTATAGTGGGATTTCAGGGTTCAAGTGTTTTTGAGTGTTTGAGTGGTTTGGACTTAGTTTACTGATGGGCTGGACTGATTGCGTTTGGGCTGAGCCTAAAAGGAAAAACATTTTGTGGGCCCAATAAATCTTTAGGCGGGCTGGACGTCTGTGTTCTCCAACCCTATACTTGCTTGCTTGCCGTAGGTCGACGCGGCTCCTCCTCACGCTTGGAAAAAATGAATAATATTTGAACCCACACCTTCATAATTTCAGGTATGGTTTTAAATTTCTTAAAACCTCTAAGCTAATTAGTTTTGTTAAATCTTTATTTAGATTTAGGTCTGCAAAATATGGATGCTCGTTAATTAGTCCATAGATGACACAAATTTATGAAAAAGAACAACATTTGTTTCCCTCACGTTAGGCGCAAATTGGATCCATTTTGCCGCTCATTCAAATTTCCGGTCATCATATATTTCACCAATAATTATGCTCTTTCCGTCCCATTTTGTGTACTTGTTAAGAGTTCAAAATGGTAAAATAATATTTATTGATTAAATTCTTAACATGCATATTTTGACAAACCATACAAACAAAATGGAATGGAGGGAGTGATTGGTAATATTCTTAACAAAATATAAATAGAATGAATGTATTAGCTTCTCTAACAAATAGGATACATCTGAATACTTGAAGAATGTAAAGAAACGAACAAATAAGAAAGGAAAAACAACAGTATAAAAACTACTTACCTGCATCAACATGTCTAAGGCCGTCTCATTGTAATGTGTTCAATCACATAGTTACACGTGGATATGATATGACACTATATTAATGAATGGTTAAATAGTAACCACGTAAACGTTGCAAGATATACACACTTTTGGTTGAAGACTCCATCATGTACAGACTAAGAACAACCCTTTCTACAGAGATCAGTGGAAATTCAGACCGCTGCAGTTGCATACCTTAGAATTCGCTATATAACTTTCTTCCACTCTCAGCCACTTGTTGGCTGCAGCTGCTGTGCTTTACCTCTACTGATATTCCGAGCTAGGCACTACTAGTTCCAGTGAAGGAGCAAGACATTCTGGCTACACAACACCTGGTCCCTACTGCAAAGAATGAATGCTGTCAGGAAAAATGGTATAGAGAGGTACAGCATTGGAGAATAACTAGAAGAATAAGAAAACACTCACCAGTCAGCAAGTTGTGAGTAGCAAAAACTTCAAGATGATATATCATTAGTTTGGTTCTTGGCAGTTAACTCCCAGCGCATTAATGTCACATGATGACAGGACCTTTCTCTGAATTAACCAAGGAGATCAACTTGCCAAGGTTACAGAGCAATCACTTACCAAAAAGAATTTATAAAGAAAAAGAGTATGTCAAAGATACCATCAAGGGACATTTTCTAATCAAAATAACGGATAAACCAAAGTGCTTGAGACGTAATACAAGATAATGAAGACATATGTTGATTATTGTTGGTTTTGGAATCACATGCTCAATTCCACATTGTAAATCAAACAGTGTTGTTGCAAATTTGAAACCATGTTCAGATAGTTTCCCATATTTTACATATTTGTCTAGGATAGAACTAGTTGCTTACTTTGCACTTGAAACTCTGCTTGGAGCAAATAGTCACAATCTTTGTTAAAATATATAACTTGAACATTTTTGTTTGTTTACTATTCTTCTATACACTGTTTTTACCTTTAGAAACCTGTAGAACCCCACTTAAAATGTACAGAACCTGTTTACGGGCAATGAGAATCAAACATTTCATTCACTACAAAAGTATCCCTTCATGAGGCAGTGAACTGTTATTTATCGTAGAAGCTATTTAAACATTCACTTAAACCCTTATTTCCAAAAAGCATAGAATTGATTATATATAAAAGCCCACACTTTATACAATTGTTGTAAATATATTACAAGAGAGGCACTTTCAATGAGCCAAAATGGATGAATATAACAAGTTTCGCGATTTTTTTTTCTCACGCACAAATTATGCTTGGTTCTTGTACATAAAAAAAAGTTCTCTGTGGTTAAGAGCTACAATCATGCAGGAGAAAGAAAAGCATTATCACTTACAATTGGCTCAAAATCAGGGCTAGACAAATTAACTGTGAGGTTCCTCATCAATAACAAAACCTGGAAGTCAGCAAATGGCATTAAGTAAACATAAACTTGAATCAGAAACAAGAGAATCACATAAACAAATTAACAAATTCACAATGGTTAGCCAAATTAGGACACAATCTGCCCACAATATTAGAACATAAACTTTGATTGATACACCTCAAGAAAGTTCCAATTCTGGATAGGACATGACTGGGAAAAAAATATCAGGGTATCATCTAATGCAAAGCATTAAATACCATACTTTATTAACCATGATGACAGGTGGAAAAGCTAGGCTGATATTCATGACCAAAAAATCTCATTAAGCTCACACCATCAACCATATCTGAAACTCTGAGCAAAATTACAAGGTTTTTGAAAATCATTATACTTCCATGTCAGACTAAACGTCAAAAGAACCAATGGAAGGTTCTTTCCCTACCAAAGTCTGTTCTAAATAAGTTCGAGCATGCAAGAGACTGATGACATCAGCAATATGTAATTCCTTATGTCAGTCCTCAAACAGATGCTATCGCTCCATGTGCCTGGTGCAAATTATAACAAGTTTGTGCAGGTGGTGCATTAGGCATCTTTAAACATTGTGGGACGAAGTATGGAAAATTCTGCAGACTTAATCTACAAATTAGTCACTTCCCACCATACCAGGCCATTTGACCATTTTCCTTTTTTTTTCTCTATCTGAGCATGCCAATAATTATCTTTGCACAGTATCATTGGAAAAATATGGGCAATTTAACTGTCTCCATTGAATTCCATGTAACTTACAGTTTCAAAATTTATAGGATCCATTTCCTTGAGCTTTTGAACATGACCAGTTGTGTCTGGATCGAAGACACTCCCAATAAAGCTATATACTTCAGAAAAATCTGGCAAACCTGCAAACCATCAATGGAAATGAAAAGAAGCCCTTTTTCTTTCTATAATCTGTGTGGAGAACAGATGATGTTAGTCTAGGATATTACCATGAAGCACAGGAGCCTTTTTCGCTTGTTTTGGTATCTCAGAACTTGGCAGTTTTCTACTTAGGTTCCCCATGCTGCTAATGTTATTGTTACTTAACCTTGCTACGCCCTTTGATCCAATATCAGCTGAATCAGTAATGTTGCATGGCATAAGAAGTGCTGGAAAGTTTCCATTACAAAAGACAGTCTACTAATAAAATAATGAGAAAACAACACATGTAGCAATATACATGCCTTCAGCCCCCTGAAGATTTGGAAATTCGTCTTGTGATGACATAATTTTGCTTGTTGAAGTATTTATTAGCAAGGAAGTGTCATCCCACGGAGGATATCCAGGTGCAAGTGTATTTATTGAAGAAGGGTATGCCATGGATGCTGGGAGTGGAACTAAAACTGCAACATATGACACAACACGTCGGACTATCAACCATGTGATTCTCTGAAGCTACATTCAAATGAACCATCAATAAATGAGAAAGCCTAACCATTTTTAGATGCCTTTTGTGGATAGGGATGAGTTGCTTTGCGCTTAGGGCGGGGAGGAGGGACATGTGCAATTGTCCCATTCTTTTGGACCTTCAAAAAGTATTTCTGTGCATGGCTCCGAATCTAGAAAGGCAAATAATCAGTAAATGAACTCCCAAAAGATAACCTGCAAACAAGGAAAACAGAAAACTCAAACCTGGATCACTGTCTTTGAACCCACAAAATCTTCTATCTTTTTCCAGTCGCGATCAAACCTAAATGAAAAGGCAAAGTGCTACTAGATTCAGGACCTCAATTCCATCGAATAAATGTTCTACAGACTAACAAAAGCATGAAATGCTCCATTTTATCCAATTTGCACAAAGCAACTCCTATAACCAATTGAAGAAAAGAAAGAAACGCAATGCAAAAAAAAAATGAAAGCTACACAATTGCCAGGGAATTGAAAGTAATCACCGATTAAAGTCAAATTAAGGTTCAGCTAACTCGAACTACCTATCAAGCGTGCTCTAATTTGTCACCTATAAAGTATTAAACAGCAGTCCAATACTACACACGAAGTTTGCACTTGGACTTTCCAATTAAATTGCAATCCCCGAAATGATCAAATTATAATCCATATCTCAGCAAATAGCTTAAAGCTCAGGACATAAAGATCACTTGCGCAAATGGATAGAATTGCCGAAGTCGCCGATGCTTCTAAACTATAATAATAATAATTATTATTTTGCTAGTGCTTGATTCAATACAAACAAAGAGGCAGGAGAATAGAAGAGAGAAAATGAGGGCCTTACAGCTGAAGAGCTTCGAGAAACTTATCGTGCTCTTCTTCGGTCCAGCTCTCGCGGGACTTAGTGATGGTGTAGGGTTTCCTCACCTTCTTGCCTGAGCCATCAGCAGTAGGTGGTGCGGTTGATGATGTGGTAGCTGTAGATGACGACGTGGCCATTGATTGTGGCGGTTGAGTAGGCGGAGGTGGAGGCGGCTTCGCAGACGAGGAGGTTGAGTTGCTGCTGATCATTTCCTTCGTACAGTATTTGGAAAACAAACCATAGATTGGGAATTCTGTGAAGAAAGAGCGAGAGAGAGAGAGAGAGAGAGAGGTGTTTTTTGTTGTGAGTTTGGTTGAGCCAGCGTGAGGACACAGAAATGGCAAAGCTTTTCCTGGCGGGCTGGGCAGATGTGGGGGAGACTGAAGAGTGATCTCAGACCTTTGAATTAATCGTCCATTTCATGTTATCATCTCCTCGTCTATGCCGATTTTATCGTCCTTGGCCTTTTCGTTTCCTCGGCGGATGATCCAATCATTTGTGTGACAAGACACTATAAATATTAATTATTAAATATCCATCCCCCATTTCTGTCAATTTTACAATTTTATACAGTGTATTTTTTTCCTTTTCAATTTATTTGGATTAATAAAATTTAAATATTTTATGAATTAAGTTCCAGTAAGAAAAATTGAGAAAAAATAAGTCATACCCATAATAAATTGATTTTTTTTTAATTTTTCTCACAAAGACACATTGATATTCGCAATAATTTCAATTCCTTGAAAATTTGATTTTTTTTTTAAATTTTAATTCAGTTTGATTTTAGCCGTTAAGCATTGTTTCAAAATTAAAATTTATTGAAAAAACAGTAAATGATTTATAAATCTGTTGCTATACAAATTTATCCATTAAATTTAATTTTCAAAATGTTTTTGCTCATTGATTTTTCCGGTTATGTTGTAGCTGCGGTTGTAGACAATGAATATTCTAACATTAAATGAATGAATAAATGATTCCTTCTTATCTGCCATTTCACTTCCTTTAGTAACCTGGATTAGCTAGCCCGCGACGCGGAGAATCAGCGATGTTTTGGAACCATAGCAACAAATCGGCAAGTGAACCCACCACAGATTAGAGAAAGCTATAATACAGTCTTTCTTTCTTGTCCACTAATAAAATCGTGTAAACACTAGTGGCCAGCATTTTATCCCTGCCGTTTCAACAACCAAATCATCCAACGGCCAAAAAATTGATCTCCCGCCTCGTGCGGTGAATCGTGAAATACACACCGATAAATAAAGGAATAAAGGTAAACGTAGTCCTTGAATTTATTTAATAAAATAAAAAATATCAGATTTGATTTTTTAATTAATTTAATTTTTTTATTTGTATAAATAATTAAAAATATTTAATTTCATTTTTCAGCTTTAAAATTATTTAAAACGATTAAAAACTTTTTTTTGAAATAAATTTAATTTTTAATTTTTCGTTGTATTTATATTATAGTAATTATTATATAACTATTTATTAAAATTATAGTTAAAATTAAACTGACTAATTATTAAAAAAAATAATTAATTATAAAATATAAAAAATAATATATGAAATATATTATATATCCTTTTACTTTATCAATGATTTTAAATTTAAAAATATATATTAATTTAAATATTTTAAAATTAATTTATATTATTAAATTATCGCTTATCAAATTTGTGCATTTATTTGTTGAAAAATTAAAGTTATGATATGTGTTTATAAGTTTATTGTATTATAAAAAATAAAATTTTTATAAATTTTAAATTTATAGTCATAAATATTAGAAAAGTTTAATCAAAATATTTTTAGTGTAGATAAAAAAAATAAAAAATAAATTATATTAAATTAAAAATTAGTTATTACTTTATAAATAAAAAAAATTGAGGGTTAAAAAGTAAAATCAGATGTTTTTAAATTGATTCAAGAGATGAAATCTGATGTTTTGAATGCGGTAAATAAGTTTAGGGACCAAGATATATATTCCCATACACAAAAAGCAGGGACCCATGTACGCGTGACACGTGGCGGAACTATCTCCACTGATGACGAGAGAGCTAGGCGAACTTACCTGCCGACCGACCTTGATCAAACATGGACATGGACACCCACGAAACGAAAACGCCAAACTGCGTTAAACCAAATAACAAAGCGGGCCTACTGGACATCCGATCCGAGATCGACAATGTTGATGTCCTTTCCAAATATCGAGACTAGGCCCAATTTGATTTAGCCCAATTCGGTGAATGCACGGACCACTTTGATTTCCAGTCGAGTGGGGTCCCAGAAAGATACAAATATGACACGTGTCACTCTCCAAGAACATATGGGTGGAATATGAGAGAAGAGTTGGATAAGAGAGGGCCAAAAATCCATTGGCTCTTAGGAATCGGGATATACCAATACCAGTGGTCTAGTCTTGAACCTGTTTGGATGCTAAGAAAATGGATATTCGAGGTCGTCTCTGTTATAGCTTATTGTCTTCAAAATTACAAAAATTTCAATCTCCTCTTACACTTTTCTGCTCACAGAGGAACTCTCCACAACCCAACCGAAACGACGATAATGGTAGGTTCTTAACTAACTGAACTCTCCTCTTATTATCAGGAATTTGATTCTTTAATTTGTTACTTAAAAAGAAATGTAATCCTAATCAAGGAAATTGCATTCCATTCTTATTTCTGGAGGAACCAAACATAGCCTACTGTATACAAAATCAATTTTGGAACTCAATTACAAGTTTTAACTTTTAGATTGAATGAGTTTGTACTGAATTTTTTCCTATTTGGGCTGTCTGTCCTATTCTTCATTCTTTCATTAGGGAATCAACCAGCATTTTAAAAGGAGAATCTATATGTCTGTCTTGATTAGTATCAATCTGAACAACAGAAGAACCTGTTATTCCTTCAGGATTTGAATTCTTGGGAAATGACTCTTGAGCCTTGTTAGAACCCACAATCAATAGGATACATGTGAAGCTAAAACACTGAGTATTCCTTTTAATTTGCTTATATTTATGACATAATTGACATTGATGGCTATTGTCATCGTTCTAGGCAAATGTTAATTATCTTAGGAATGCTTAAGCCCCGTGTTCGAAACTTTGAACATACATAAACCCCTCTCAGCAAGGCTATATTATGTCTGTACTGCAACCTTCTTGGTTTTGTTGTTTTCCTTTCCCAGACTTGTTTTAACATTTTGAGCAAGCTTGCAAATGATTGTTTACAATTGCTCTCACACATTTACTAAATTACTACTACACCTTTTGTTGAATGAAAAGACAATTATTTTTAGATGTATAGTGCTCTCCATCTAATGTGAATACAATTTGCCTGTATTGATTCCAATAGAGGTAATCTCATGTTAATATTATTTATTGCATTTGCCTCAGGTGATAAATTCTCAACAGACTGGGATAAGGCTTGGTCAAAATTCAGGAAGCAGGGGAAGAAAACCTTTTTCTCTCAGTTCTCTCCAAACAAGTATGTGACTTGGAATCCTAGACGCTCGAACTACCCACTGTCTGAAGAGGTTGATCCTATCAAGAGAACAGAGAGGTCGAACCTCATGTTGTGGACCAGTCCAAGGTTTACTCTATTTGGGGCCATTGTTATAGTCACATTTCTTTTGGTCTACACTATTCTTTATCCGATCAAGTGATTCAACTTAAGTTCTATCAACTTTTCCAAGGAAGCAATTTTTTTGCTGTAAGAGTATAATGAAGTATATGGATACAGAGCGTCAGGGAGAGAATTGCAACTAAATGCAGCTACTAAGAGTAATTTTCTTTTTTTTGGTTAATATTCTTGTTCGTTGTTGAGGTTTAAAACCTTCATATGTACCTGAAAGCTATTTCCAATTATTAATGGAAAGAACGAAATAATGAATGGCCAACAAATTACATTTTGGATTTTCTGGATCTTTTAGACTGGTTGGAGAAGTTGATGTTGAAAAGAGAAATTTCTTTTGAGTGTGCTAATGAAAGATTTCTGCATTTGTCTTTTCTTGTAGCTAGTTTTGAACTTCTGAAAGGATCAAATGTTGAAGATTGCTACTCATGTACCTACTACATGGAAGAACTATTTTTATTTTTTAAATTTCTTAAATGTCCACTACTGAACCTTCTTTTGACGTGCAGCCGCAGCGATGAGCAGTCAGCACTGAAGTTGACATGCAGATACTGATGGAAGCTGGATTTGGCTGGTCTTCTCATGTTAATCAGATTGTTGGCATGAGAGTCACCTTATTGTCAATGTTCTTCTACGCGTGAGAGTTCGAAAAACATTCACCTGCAGTCAACGTACAATACAGTTTCACCATGCCACTTACAAGATTTTTTCTTAAAAATGAATTATTATGTTCCTCAAGGAAATTTTAAGATCCTAGTCTACCCAATTTTTATGCTTCTCTCGGTGCAGGAAGACACGCATGTCTGCTCTACTTTGTACGGAAACTCCTCTGAGTCATTTTCAAGGGGACAAAAAACTTTAAGATAACCAATAAACTGAGAAATTGGAGCCCTTAGCTTCGACATGGTAAGCAAGCCAGTCATGTCAATATATTATATGGGGCGTAGACCTTGACTTGTCTTTAACTTTCAAAAATTAATTTAGCGTCAGAAATTTGATTCCAAGGCTTGCTGGTTTGAGTAAAAAATGGGCCTGCAGCTTATAAGAAGCTTAATCATCAGTGTGAATGAATGTCAAAAAATGCAAAGTCAGCAGTCAGTAACATATCATCTGAATATGTCAATTACATTTATGGGATTTTTGGCATCCTTCATTTTTTTTCCACGCGTATTTTCACACTCATCGGATATGAGATTAATCTAGTTCTAGAGGTCGTGACTGTCTGTTCCTATAAATAGTTTTTCTGTGGATCGAAACCTAACTATGTAGTAATTGTGCAGTAAACTGAAATGTGACTTATCATTTTGAGTCACTCTTTATAGGTTATGGAATCTTTCATTAGCTAATATCAGAGATTATCCAATTTTCATTTCTTGTCAATTAAGGCAAAATGTATTCCAAAACACTGTTGTCAATTAAGGAGCATGGGAAAATATTAAATAACAATTCTTGCAACTTTCTATTTCTTTATTTTCTTTTTCTGTTAATTTTTTTATCATCACCAAAGAATGTCACATCAGATGTGAACCAAATGTTATATATATGTGTGCGTGTGCCTTTTCTGTTTCTCCTTAAATAATTGCTGCCTTTATTTATTTTCCTTTTGCTGCTTGCTTTTCCTTCTCCAATTGCAGATAGCTAGACATGCCCATCACTGATGAAGCCACTGAATCCCCAGAAAACAAGAAGAAAGAGATACATATGCTTCCTCCAAAGAGAGGCCAAATCAAGGTGAAGATATTCTCTAACTTGGCCAATATGGTAGCCAAAGCAGGAAAAGCCGTTAATAAAAAGAAGATAGAGGAGGATCAACCTCAGCAACCACATGGCTCCACCTCCATGCACAAATAATAATACTAATAGGATACATTTTGGTAAGCCGTAATATCACATTACATTCCATTACGCCTTGCCAAATCATTCTAATGGGAATTTCTGTTGAACCTATTACTGTATATCTCTGAGCAACTTTGCTGGTTTCAGCTTTTTCTGTGATTTCCTGAAAGTGTTGTGTATCAATACTTGGTGGATTTTGAAGAAAGTACCTAATTAATTACATTAGTGTTTATTTTGTTACTGTTTTTGCATTGAATCAAAATGTTATTGGCTTCAAGAACTGTACGTTTTGTTTGTCTTTCTTTTTTTTTTTTTTTTTTTTTTAGTTTCCTATTTTTAGGAAGCTAATAAAATTGTCTTTGATTCCTAGTTTCATGGGAAATTTGTATTTTATCCACTCAAGTGAAATCCAAGAAAATTTGATTCGAATTCTAAACCTTTTTATCTCGAGAATTATACTAACAAATTACTCGACATAAAAAGCACGAACTTGTAATGTTCAAGGAAGAACATAAAAGGAATGGTTAAGGAAATTGAAGACAGATGATCAAAAATGGCATTAGAGGTTCACTTTGCAGAATAGCCCAAAGATGATCTAATGCTTCGTCATGGTAGAAATATTTTAAAAGAGGGAACATGTGGGGCAGGAAAACCTTTGCTTTGTTCCCTCTAAACAATACAAGCCATATACATGTGGGTCAAAGTGTTGAATTGTATATTTGTATTTGTTGCTTCTAAGCTTTCTTCTTCAATCTTCTTCCACCAACTGATCAAAGCTTTGCCCATTGACAATTTCTTGGATGGTTCAGCCTCCAGAGCTGAGGTCAGTTTCTTTCTTTCATGCTACAGTTATAAATTTCAAATATTGGAAACACTAAACGTACAAAGAACAAGTAAAACATCTGCTTTTGAAATCAAGATCAAATGAATCTTCGCACTTAAAGGAAAAAAAAGAGGGCTAAGTAAGTTACTTGTTGGAGCTTTTGATGCAAAAAGATTTTCACCACAAGATTAGACAACCTATTGCATAGATCAATCCTTTGCTAATATTGGCTTTTGTGTTGTTAGTGAGCACTAAGCAGTATTATTTATTAAATGGACAAGCAATTGCTATTGTTGTGAATAAAGTAATTTGCTTTATGAATAATAATTAAGCATATATTTTCTTGAAATGAAGAATGAATTTGCCGAATGAAGTGCTCCCGTGTGGTGGTGGCCCCTACTTTCCATTCACCGACCACCATGCTGATCGGATAGCTACTTCCATTCACCGTTTATTTTGTAAAATATTGAAAATTTTCCATTTTATTTCAAAAAAGTTTTCAATGGGGGAATTCAAAATTTGAATGTTCCCTTTTCTAAGTCAGAATTTTTCTGGTGGATGTCTTTATAACTAGGTGTATCATAATAACATGAACACACATATTTAAACCTATCCAGTTAATTTCGTGTTGAGTTCAGATCACATATAGTATCGTGTAGGGTAAATTATTGCGATTCATTGGCTTCTTGACTCAAAAATTGGTCCACATTCATGGGAAGTTAGGACTTGAACCATTTGCATGTCTTTTCTTGCTTCATAAAGCGTCAATTCTGTCACGAGTCAGGAACACATTTGGAATTATGCAATCATTATTTCTTAAAAATGGGTTGCATAACATGAATATCAACAGTAACAAATTCTTTTTTGTCGCTTGAGTGGATAGATTTTCATGAACATAGATTGCAATTTTTATATCAACCTGATGATGATGATGGTCATTTGTCATGGTGATGAACCATATATCTCAAATTCTAAATTTAGCTGAAAATAATGGCAAACATTCAATTTGAAACAACAAAACAATTTCCAGTAATTTTGAAATACCCTTTCTTTTTTCGAGCCGAGCTAACTTCTATCATGCTAAGCTTCAAACCCCGCAGGTTCCAGCTGAGCTCAGCTTAGCTTTTTTACAACCCCTACTGAAAATAACCCAACCCACCCGTGAATTAACCACAGGGCTTTAATTCTAAGATAGCATCAGTTGCTACTGATTTCCACTAACATACTTCTCTGCCAAATCACAAAATCCCAAACAAGAGACATCTCTGAAGCACTCCAATGATCAGAAATTTATCAACCTTCTCATTTATGATCTTCCTAGTATTATTGACCGGACAGACCCAGAATCAAAACTAGACACGAATTGCATACGCCCAGTGGCACAAATATGAACGAGACTCAGAATTCATATATAGGATAAATAGAAGGTATCATGTAAACATGTGTTGCTGAAATAAGGAAGGCCTCGGTAATATCTGGAAAAATCTTGCAAAAACACAATCAACAGCTTGTGAGATTGTCACCGGCCAGGGCCATCCTTTCACAGCAGGATCATGGAGTCAACACTTTAAAAGGCATGTAGACAGCAGACTCTGCATTAAGAAACTAATTGACACTGCCAGGCTCTTGAATTTGGATTGATGTTTTTGCTAAACTTGCTTCCAGCTCATTCAACTCATCTATATCCAGTTCGTCATCATCATCATCATCATCTGGATCTTCAATGTTGCCAACAGATTTAGCCGAGGTACTTGGTCCATCAGCAGAAGAGTTAGCATTGGCCTGCACAGAAGGAGCAAAACCAGAAATGTTTACTCCACAGTGACAAGATATCTCACTTTTCTACAACCAACTAATCAGGAACATCCATGTCAGTTTTAAAGATTACAATCAGCAAAGCAAGTATGGACTTCAATTACATTAAAGACATCAATGTTTCACATACATATATTAGCGGCTATGCAAACAAAATGACATTAAGCCTTATACAAATGTGTCATGACATGATTATGTCTCATGACATGATTAGTATTTGGCACAGTGCAATAGTGCCATGTTACTTGAGCTGTATAATAAACAAGGAGAAAGCACTCGTTCCTCACCCCTTCCAACACACAAAAAAACTCAAGCGAGCACTTTCATGGGTGTTGGAAAGGTGGGGGCCAGGAAGGCTTCTCTGAACCTAAACAAATTATATCTCAGATGCAAAGGTCAGATAGGGCCAATTATGAGATCCACAACAAGTCATTTTAATCATTTGTTGTACTTTACCTTCTCTTCAGGAACATTAGATTGTTCCTCTCTTTGATATTCCTCATATGCCTCAGCATCATCCACAAACACACTAGCATCTGATAGAAATAGCTCACGACCACTGGAACAACATGAAGAGTACAACACATTTAGCAACATGTAATGAAATGAACTATTACATATGTAAATGCATCTCTTCCCTCTTTGTTATTGTGTCCATTCCACTATGTTGTGTGCAAGGGGGGGAAGGGGGGAGGGGGAGGTGGAGAGAGAGAGAGAGAGAGAGCATTTGTGTGCCCATACAAGTGTGTAAAACAACAATGAGGGGAGGAAGAAGTACCTCATTCGATCATTCTTAGCCCTATCTGCCCTCTGTGCAGCCAAACTAGCATCTCTCTCTTCTGTCTTCTTTTTCTTCCATTGCATGAACAATTCGGGAGTCATAGGTGTTGTAGTTGCTACTTTGGCACGCTAAAACCAAGAATAATAATTTTATTAAAAATTACTGGATGACGAAAGCAATGGCCATGACAGAAAACAATGTATAAACTACTATGCAAAATATATATATATATATATATATATATATATATATATATATATATATATATATATATATCCTGCATTCCTGCTCCTAAATCACAGCATTGATAGCTCAAGGAAATATGTTATCACCTGATTTTCAATCTCTTCCTCAATTGATATCTTTTCAGCCTCTTCATCTAACAGAGCTTTCATCTGAGATTTAAGTACATATCCTGGAGGAAGAGCGTGCCGGTAATGACAATCTTTGCCACCATTTGGGCAGACCCAAAACCAGCCATATTGTTTCTTCTCCACAGCTTCTAGAAAGTATTTGCAAACCTGCATATATATTCCCACACAATATAGGTTGTATGAATAAACTATGAACTAAAGGTTCACCCAGACAAGACAAATATCAGTCCAAATTATGGTCACAAGTTTAAATTAAAATCAAAGAAACGATGCTTCTCTTCATGGCTAAGCTGATAACTTTCCAATGTTTGCTTTATCGGGTTTCCATGTGGGTGTAAGCATACGCCTAATGTCACTATGTCATGAACCCATGTATGCCAAATAAAGCACCAAACCTCAAGAATCTCATCTCTTCTAATATAGACTCCTCTCTCCCTCTTTCCTTCCTCGACATTGTTTCTTTTTCAGTACAAGAGATTGCAAACAATTCTAAAACAATCTCTTTTCCCTCTCTAAAACTCATTGTGATTTATCCAATTTATTCACCTCTTCATTGTAATATTTTCAGATACTTTTTCTTTTCCTTCCTGAATTGAAACAAACTCTCAGTAGCATTCTATTGATGTTGCTAATAGGCTTGAAAGTTGAAATTATGCCAGCATACATTGTCTTTCCAAGTTTTGCATAAGCTCATACAAGTTCAGGTCCACGAGTCCGATTTACATTTACCATTTATCTCTCATTTCCGACCTCAATTGGCCAGGCTCCCAGCAACAATTATGTTGCTTAAGTTAATTAAGTAAGCATTTATATCAGAATATTAAATACACTATTTCTTTATTGCCAAAAGGGACTATCAACAAACATGTCCTGTTTAGTAGAGTTCATAAAACAAAGAGATCACACCCAGCAAAGTACCGATGCCATCTCACTCTGATATCATATTCTGTACATAATACAATTAGCAAGCAAAAAGAGAAGCAAGAGTTCAACACTCATATTCAACACATAAACGTGAAGCATGGAAGTAGACTGAATATTGCAAGTCAGTAATGAGGAACTAAAGCTGGCATGTGCCTTAGTTTTCCATGTAACAATTCTACTTTTTTTAAGGAGAATACTTACGATGTCAGTGGGTTTATTTTGATTATATTCCGTTTTCTTTGACTCCACAACCTTTTCCAAGGTCTCTTGATCCCAATCCTCCATTGTTTCTTCTAGGAAAAACCAAAACCAAATACACATGAGAACAACAACCATAAAAAGACGAATCCTCATAAATAACAAATGGAGAGCAACCAAACAAACTAAATTTGTTATGTAACAACCTTGGTCACGCTTATCACTGTAAATATCGATCTTTTCCCCCTTCCTCTGAACATTCAAATCGTGTGAAAACTTGCATTTGAAACCTTTAGCACATTGTCCCACTTTAAAGAACTCACATAGTATAGACTTGGGGTCAACGCCTGATTACATGGGCAATTATTAGCATAAGCTACATTCAACTAAACTATGCATATAATAGAAGCTCACAACTATCATGGAATATTCTATTAGGGTTTAGAGATAATTACCAATTGGAACTTTTGGCTGACTAACAGCCACCTTGAACAATTCATTCAGCTCCTTTTCTTTGGCCTTATCTTCCTCTTTCTTTTTCTGTTAATTCAATAACTCTCTTAATGAAATTTACCAGCATAATAAACTTAAAACAAAAAAAAAAAGAAAAAAAAAAAAAAAACAAGATGCTTTGCCATCTGTTCAATGGAGGTAGAAGCAAATTAGAGATCAATGCAATAGAATAGCTTAGATTTCGATTAGACGTACAAAAAGAAATAACAGATAGCAAATCAATAAGTGACAAAAGAAAAAAGTAAATATAATAGGACCTTAGCGGCGGCCTTTGAAGCATCGGGTTTGGGCTGTACGGATTGCTTAAGACTCTGTACATATTTCTGGACATTTTTGCTCTTGTTTTTGTTCTTGAGACCGAAGGTCTTATCTTCTACGATCTTCTGCTTCTTCGCTATATCGGTTTTTGACTGCTGCTTCGGAGGCATCTCTTATTTGCATCCAATGAACGACAGACGCCCGCCGCTAAACGCCTGCTTTCGGGATAAAATGGTGGCTAGGGCTTTTATTCTGACGTTATTCTACAAAGTCCGGTGAGGAGAGGAGTGGTGGCGGGGGCCGCGATGCAAGGGGGGCTTTTGTACATTTGGTTGTTCGAGAAAATGCGTTTAATTGGGTTTGCACTGGCCTGACTATTCATGGGCTGGGCTTTTTCGAATTATAAGGCCTACCTATAGTCCTTCCCACCATCAAACGCCGTCGTTTTCACTCAATTTGGGAGCTTCCAACACCGAAAATACCAACCTTTCAAATTCAATCCGAAAAACTTTGCCAGGTAGCATGAGACCATAGCCTAAACCCACCGCAAAAAGAAAAGTAACGGTTGGAAAAAATCAAGAATGAGAGAGCTTGTCATTCTGAGCTCATCCTCCATTGTTACTCCTCCAAATCCATCTTCCTCTTCTACTACTCGCCACCATTCTCCAAAACCTAAAACCAAATCCTCACCTCACAATCTTTTCCCTGCTACTTCCAAATCAATATCTACCGTCCATTCCCGCTCTCCTCTTCTCTCAAGCGCTCGAGAGGACCTCTCCCGCCACAAGTCTCTCCTCAATTACTACCTCGACCTAGCTTCTACGCTTGCCGAGGATGGCCGCCTTCATGACTTTTCTATAATTGCAGAGTCTGTTATTGCTTCAGGTGTTGAGGCTTCACAGTTTGTTGCTGGACTTAATGTGGTTTCTGTGGCCAAGGGAATTTCAAAGAATCTTGGAGAGGGAAATGTAGAGAGTGTTGATGAGGTTTTGAGGAGAGTTGAGAAGTCGGGAATTCCTCCGTCGAAGCTTTTTGATGGGGTGGCTATGGAATTGCTTAGAACACAGTGTGTACGGATTGTGAATAGTGGTAACCTGGAAGAAATCGTTGGTTTAATGGAGATTCTTGCTGGTAAGACTTTTTCGTTAGTTCTCTAATCAATTGAATAATTATTGAAGTAATTCATATAAGCATATTGGACTATTCATACTCTAGAAATTGTATATGATATTTATAATAAAAGAATAATCTTTCTAGTTTCTGCTACCCAAGCCCTCTTCAAGATATTTCTTTTAAGTGTTTTTTTTTAATGTAAGAACAAATGGGAGCTCAATATGGTCTCTTGGGCAGGTTTATTTCTTGCCTAAACGAGAGGGGGCCCAAAGAGTTTAGAACGAGTGGTATGATAACCCATTTTTGTGTATGCATATGGAAGTGATCGTAAGAGATTTTTAATTGAATGTTGCATGCTTGAAGATTCAGTACACAGTTGTTCTCGTATGATTGAGATTCTTGCATTGGATGTTCGCTTTGCAGGCTTTGGATTCTGCATCAGAGAACTAGTGGAGCCATCTCAAGTTATTAAAATCTGTATTAATAAACGTAATCCACGGATGGCAGTGAGGTACTATCATTCTTTGTCAATGAGTTGGTTGTTTAGACAGTTTTCACTGGTTATTTCAAGTTTGATTGTCACATCGAATGTTTTTCTTATTGTTGTATTGCAGGTATGCAAGTCTCTTCCCACATGAAGGTATATTATATTGTACCATTATAAATAAATTTGGGAAAAGAGGGGACTTGGATTCTGCGTTGGCAGCATATGAAGCATCTAAGGAGCACTCAAGTGTTCCTAATATGTATGTATGTCGTGCAATAATTGATGTTTGTGGTCTCTGTGGCGACTATATGAAATCCAGGTATATTTATGAGGTACTTGCCTTGATTCCTTGACTGTCTTCACCTTTCTTGCACTTCATTTGGTTTAAATGTGTTAACCATCTTCAATGGTATGCACCATATAGTAAAAAA
Source organism: Jatropha podagrica (assembly GCA_947857235.1). Classification (NCBI taxonomy): domain Eukaryota; kingdom Viridiplantae; phylum Streptophyta; class Magnoliopsida; order Malpighiales; family Euphorbiaceae; genus Jatropha; species Jatropha podagrica. The sequence goes on from CANUEP010243594.1 coordinate 128,676, forward strand.
GAAAAATGTAAGTGAGGAGCTTGTGAAGGATGCTCTACTTTATAGAAAGACTACAATCAACTTTGCGAAGTGCTTGTTCCTTCTGCCTATATTTATTACAAAATCTGGGTATGGCTGTCAGAATAGATTGGTCAGCAAGCATACTGACCTTTTCTGTAGGTTTATTGCATTTGACCTTTGATCATCTTGGACATAACGGGAACTGGATTCAGTATTTAACTTTATAGTTACTTAATTACATATTTCTGTTCTAGAAATCTTCTCATCATTTTACTTCATAACTTCTATTATCTATCAAATCAAACTTTAGTTTTTTCAAGAATTAGAATGTCATATCACTTAAAAAAGTTGCTGACAACTTTCTTTGACCTTGAATTTTACTGCAGGACATTTGCAAGCAGAAGGTCATCCCAAATATTTACGTTTTCAACAGTCTCATGAATGTGAATGCCCGTGATTTGGGTTACACATGGCATGTATACAAGAGCATGCAAGTAACTCTCTCACACTTTCTCTCCTTCCACACATGCATTGCTGCAAATGCGCATAAAACACAAATTTTATGCACCTTTTGATGTCCTTTTAAAGTTTAGCTCTGTTGTGTTGTGGAGTATCCACAGATAAATATGTTTCTCTATGCATTTGCTTTATCATCTTCATTGAGCTTTTGACTTTTCCTTTTCTATTTATTTGTTTTGACATAAAAAAAAAAAAAATCAAAATTCCAGTCAAAAAAAAAAAAAATCAAAATTCTGAAAGGAAAGGATATCCTTGAATTTTTTATAAAATTCTTTTTCATGTTTTATATCATAATAATACTGTAAAAACTTCGAGCAAACATTTAAATATTTTTCCTTACTGCAGTGCAAAATTAATTGATATTACATTTTTCCTTGCCACACTGTAGAGTGATTAAAAGGTAGAATATTTATGCATTCATATTATCCATACAATATGATAGACCTATTATCCCACAATTCCAGGATCTTGGCGTAACCACAGATATGACATCTTACAACATCCTTTTGAAGGCATGCTCTTTTTCCAGAAGAGTGGACTTGGCCCAAGACATTTATCGAGAAGTAAAGCAGTTGGAATCAGCTGGACTTTTGAAGTTGGATGTCTTCACATACTGCACCATCATTAAGGTAAATCTCTTTGCAGCACATGATTGGCAATCTCAACATCTCTTCATAGATAATCTCATTATCCTTATTTGATTCTTAGTAGGTTGTGATTTTTATGATCATCAGTGACTTTTGCAAACTTTGTTGATTCAGATCTTTGCTGATACAAAATTATGGCAAATGGCATTAAAAATTAAAGAAGATATGCTATCATCTGGTGTTACTCCTAATATATTTACATGGTCATCACTGATCAGTGCCTGTGCCAATGTGGGTCTTGTAGAGCAGGCAATTAAATTATTTGAAGAGATGCTTTTAGTTGGCTGTAAACCAAATTCACAGTGTTGCAACATCCTTTTACATGCTTGTGTAGAGGCTTGCCAGTATGATAGAGCTTTTCGGCTTTTCCATACCTGGAAAGGAAGTGAAGTCCAGGATAGTACCATTGGGGATCGAAATGGCACTGGCAATAGCACAAATACAGGGCATGCAGACAAAGATAATATAACTACAGTGCCAAAACTAGCATCTAATTCACATTATTTAACCTTTATTAAGAAACTTCCCTTCACACCCTCATCAACAACATATAATATATTAATGAAAGCATGTGGCAGTGATTACCGCCGTGCAAAGACCTTGATGGATGAGATGAAGAGAATGGGCCTTTCTCCCAATCATATAAGCTGGTCAATATTGATTGACATATGTGGAAGTTCAGGCAATGTGGAGGGTGCCATACAGGTAAGCTTTATTTTGTGAATATAGTTGACCTTTGTTTTAGCTGTGCCTAGTTTTATGTGTATCTTGTGTGTAATATCTACAATACCATTGCTGCTGGTTGAATTAGGATCCAGATCCAATAATTGTATCTCACTTGCAGAAACGAGAGGAACAGTAAAAACACATACACACATGAACCCAAGGACACACTAGTTAAGAAATGGAATTCCATTTGATGCAACCGATTTATGGAATATGGATATCATATGCTGCTATAAGCTAGCATCATATTAAACACTCATCAGTTCAATAACTTTCTCTTGTGTTACTGATTAAGGCTTTGCGCTCAAAATTTTATTTTTGGAAGTGACTAAAAGAATAATGCTTGTACATATTTACAGGACCTCTCACTTAGGCTACTTGCTTCCTTTCTTTAGAATCGAGTAAACTGCATGTGGCTGAAGCACACTGAAGTTTCTTTTCTTTTTTTATGCCATTGCATTATGAATGCAACTACCAGTTTTCTTCTCAAACTATTCTTCTCTTTTTGCTGTCTGTTGTTACATCCTTTTCTTTTTCTTATAATTTTTAGGCCATATTCCCGTGGATGGAATTTCATAAGAACACATGTTTCTGATGGGATTTTTTTCCTCAGTGCAGATTTTGAAGGACATGCGCATGGCTGGTGTAGAACCTGATGTTGTTGCATATACAACAGCTATTAAGGTTTGAAGCTTTCTTTATACGCTGGATCATAGACTTATTTATGCTTTTTGCTGAGTGGGATTTTCCCTATAACAGATTCATCATGATTTTTTGGTTCATAGGTTTCTGTGGAAAGTAAAGATTTGAAGCTGGCATACTCATTATTTGCGGAAATGAAAAGACACCAAATTAAACCAAATTTGGTAAGTTCTATGAGCTTCTTTGCTTAGAAAATCTCTGTTTTTACTTCACATAAATTGGCTGCTTTAGGATGTTGGAAAATTAATGAATTGATTAAAGGATTTCTGTTGAAATGCTTAACAAGTTCTTTTCTTGTTTTTCAAAAGATCTCTTAATTTAGCAGATATCATTATACGTTCCATTTCTACAGCAACATGAAATAAATTATGTGAATTTCATTTCTCATGCTGCCATGTTCATATTTAAGTCGCTACAGATTGCCTATGGCTTGAATATGTCTTTGATGTCCTTTTAACTTCTTTCAGGTCACATATGATACATTGCTAAGAGCTCGAACCGGATATGGCTCCTTAAAGGAAGTACAACAGTGCTTGGCTATATATCAGGATATGAGGAGAGCAGGGTATTGCTATAATTCCTAACTATATGTTCTTCAATGCCCTTGTTTTTTATCATATTGTATCTCCAAAAATGTCCACTTCGAATACGAACCCATTTTTACAAATGCTGTTGTTCTCTCACACACACGCATAATTAAAATGATTCTGAAATCTGCATGCTGAGTTGCTAGCTGTGAAAGCACTTGTCATCTTTGACACTTATCCTCATGTCTTGTCAAGCAAGTATTCTAAATATAATACTATTGAAATTAGTCCTTGCATGCTAATTTGACGCAAAAATTTGTGCATTATGATACTTCACCTTGTGGACATTTGTCGAGCTGATCTATGCTTTACATGAAAGGGTTTTGGAAAACCATACAAGGAGCTCTGTAACATCTTTTTAACAGATTCATGTGTTGAAAATTATACCAAGCTATAATGATGATTATCAAACTTTAATAATAGCCTTTTGCAAATTATGTGTCCATTGATCATGTACTGTTCTAAATGTACAAGGATACGGTGAGAGTAGCATTCCTGGCTGTATATTGCGGATAATTTGGTGTAAAATCAATTAGGTTTACTTTTCTTGTAATTTCGTACTGGGATTGCAGGTACAGATCCAACGACTACTATCTTAAGCTACTTATAGAGGAATGGTGTGAAGGAGTAATCCGAGATACTGATCAGACCCAGGACGAGTTTCAATCTCACAAAACAACCAACTTTGGGAGACCCCACAGTCTGCTTCTTGAGAAAGTTGCAGCACACTTGCAGAACAATGCTGCTGGAAGCATATCAGTTGACCTGCAGGGCCTGACCAAGGTAAATTCAGTCAGTAAATGATATGCTGAATATTGTTTTCGGATTATTTGGTAATGAATCTTAGCACTGATCTTAATCATCATTGGGCTTTAAGACTTCGTATGCTAGTTCTGGTCATAGTTCACTTTATACTGCTAATACCTCTTTAACACATCATGACAGCTTGAAGCTCGGATTGTGGTTCTTGCAGTTCTCCGAATGATCAAAGAGAATTTCACTTCAGGTACGGTAACAATCTTAGACTAAGAAAGAACTGATCATGAGTGTCCTTCATGGATCAATGTATGTATATACACATTCAAACTTTGCAGAAAATGCAACATGAGTTGTACACAAGTTGTTTGAATAGAGATGAGTTAGTTGCATATAATTTCAAGCATGTTGATCCTTTGCTTGTTTCTCATCTCAGGACATTCAGTAAAAGATGACATGTGGATAACCTTAGGAGTCGATAAAGTAAGTATGCTTCCTACCACAGGGAAATCAGAAGTGAAAGATGCAATCCTTGAACTTCTGCAGAATGAATTAGGTCTCGAGGTTCTGATTGCAGTTCCTAGATTTATGGTTAACCTAGAGATGGATTTGGAAAACCCTCTTGATTCAGATTCAAAGTGGCTAAAAAATTTTGAAAGAGATCGGGAGACAGTGTCTTCCCCTCGGCGACCTGTAGCTGTCCAGAGGTTGAAGGTCACAAGGAATTCATTGCATGATTGGCTGCGTAGACGAGCAGGTGCTATTAGAAGGTGATTATTGTCTGTACAAATGTCATATTTGTATATTATTTGTATATGTACTCCTTTTTTTTAACCAGTCTGTAATTCATTCAAGCAGCAGGCTAGAATGCTATGCCAATGATACAAGATAAAATGTAACTTACAGAATATGTTGTAATAAATGAGCTACGTCCCATCTATTACATGTTTCATTTTCCCCCATCCTATCATCATTATTATTGCCGCTTCCCATAAGGTATAACCGCTCATTTGCTCCAATATACCATAGTTGCCAAAATGGTAAAAAGCTTAGGAATTGGATGTGTTGGTACTTTCAAAGTTAAGCTAGAGAGTCACAAATTGACCACTGAGTATTTTCGAATAAAATCCAATTACATTACAAAGAGAAAATGTACTATAGTGAAACTTAAACATTGTTATTTACATGAAAATCTAAGGATGGCTAACATTTGAAAACAAGAAATACCTGCAACCATTACAAAGTCAACATTTGCGCAAGCTTTCAATTCCATCAAAGCCAATCCTGCTGCTGCAGCTTCAGTGGCAAATAAACCTCAGACAAATACTGAAACCCAAATGAGCTCAAAGCCTGAATCTCAGCCTTCTGCTTCGTCTTCAGCATCAAACTCAACTCCTCAACCCATCCCGGATTCTTCTTCACAAAATCCTCCTCCAATAAATCCTTCCCAGTCTTAATATCATGCTCTGTCATCGGCAACCGACACTGATCCGGTATCCTATACTTGTCAAGATCACTAGGCCTAATTCCCAGCCACTTAATATCTGGAGTAGTCAAATTAGCACTGTCATATGACATGTTCTTTGACCCACAACCATACACAGACAAAATCTTCAACCCATAAGGATCACTATCCACCAATGCCAAGACAGGCAATTTCAGCTCCATTTTCATTTTTCTCAAGAACAATCTTGTTGCTACATCAGGCTGTCCTTTAGCTGTGACAATAATACATGGAAACCTATTATAAAACCTATCTTCTGCTAGCCTAATATAAGCAGCATCCTTCTCAACTAATAGTATAAACAATGCATCGCTTTGCATATCCCCAACTCTGTCAATATTGGGTGGAATTGCTTTTCCTCCCATTCCCATTTTGGTACAATCAATCATATCTCCATTATCACTGAAAATCAGTCTCCCGACTACCACTCCTTTCTCTGAAGCAATTACATTGAGAGACGACCTAGTACACCCAAGCATACACGACACGTCGTCTAAAACGGCATCGGACTGGGTCTGGTCTTGAAAGAGCTTGACATCGGTGTAGAAAAGGTCTCGCTTCGTGACATGGATGTTTCCAAGGCAGAGTTGGTGGACTAGAGACAGGATTTTGGTTGTGATAGCGGATTTGCGTACAGAGGAGATGTTAGCGAATGGGCGGAGGGTACTTTTGTCTTTTAAGACGATGCGGTCGAGCTCGGGGACATAGAGTTGGTTAGTTGCGGCGCGTGAAGGGACGTTAAAGGAAAAGCCCTGGCCGGAGAGGATGGAGCGCGTGACGGAAAGGACTAAGGATTCGATGGCGGATTGGACGGAGGAGAGAGGTAGATCAGAGACCTCGCGACAAGTACTCGAGAGGGAGAGGTCGGCGAGGGTCAAGGTCTTTGACGAGGTAGAGGCGGAGACAGTAGACTCTAAGAGGGATCGGAGAGATTCAAGGATTACAGAATCTGGCTTTAGGCGGTTTTTAAAAGGGAGCTCCGCTTGGCCGTTGGAGGATTCCGAATCTGCGCGGCGGCGTTTCTTGGCTTTGGTGGCGTCGGCCATTTGCGGGATTTAGAAACAGAGAGGCGGGAAACTGGACATCATATTATATATACACTAAAAACACTATTTACAGAAATAGTGTTTTTCCTCTTAAACCATATTATTTTTATATTATTACTATTTTACCCTTTATCACTTTTACAGTCCAGTCCAAAACATTTCCTCTTTTTACGGACTGGGATAATAATAATAATCATTGTAATACACGAAATGAAAACTCCACTCTCTTATCAATTCGTTGGAGCTTAAAACATAAAAGACAAACAAATAACATGTAGCAGAAAAATGAAAATATAGAAACACGCAGTAGACTGCATGTGAGTGTATCTTTTTCTTATCTGTTTATTTGGGAATTGTTAATTGTAATGCTCTTTGCTCTTAATATTCAACGGCCCTCTTCTCAACTCAATCTTTGCATTTATTGCATCCATACGTATAGCTTATTGTAAAGATGGTTATAAAATATTTCATTAGATAATTGTAGAAAGAAAGCAAAAGTTTTATAAAATTGATTGAATATGATAAATGAAAACAAAATAAACTAAATTGAATCAAGAATTCATTTTTTAATTTTTTTTTTCCTTTAAAAGAATATATAAATATTTGAATAAACGATAAATGACAACCATATCATAAAATTAATAATTATATCAATAAATTAATTTCAAATAAAAAAATAAATTAAACAGGAAACCCGCAACAAAGAGCGGGTAGTTTTATTAGCTTGTTTTCCGGCCTATGGTAAGGCTGGTGACGGAAAGAAATAGCCGTTTTCAACTAGAAACGTCGACCTATTACACTCCGAGTGCATTTGTGCGTGTGGCACAACAGCCCATCCTCTTCTAATCTCAATCTCTCACCCATTTCCTGAACTGTTTGCATAATATATTCAGAAAATGAGAATGCCAATTCCTTTCAAACTCTGACATTGTGTGTCATTTTAGATATTTCAGATATACCAGCAATAAGAAGTACCTTTAACATATACATTTACAAAGCTATGGATAACGCAAGACACATAACCTTGACCTTTAACACGCACGTTTATAAGCTATGTGATACGCAAAAACCTCAAGTATTCTTCTATACAGTAGAAATTCTGGATCTAAAATACATTTTACATATGGTAAATTAGAAACCTCAGATTGCAATTAGTGAAATCTTTTGGACCATGTTCATTTGCAATGAAGCAACTAGGTATAATGGCACCTTCGAATGAGACATTAGCATTGTAGCTAAAGAATATGGCATTTTCTTCATGAGCAACAAGCTTTCAATATTTCTTCAATATCTGGATCATCTCCAGCTTCTTTATCCTGAACAAATGAAAGAAACTTACACTATAATGGAACAATACTAGCAAATTATGAATCAGCGAAGTTAAGTCACTTCATAAGAAGTGCAAATTATAGCGGAACAACTGACATGCAAATTAGAAAAAACGATTCGGTTCATAAGAAGTGTAAAAATCTGTTCTATTTTAACCCTATTGAAGAAATTAGAAGAAGCAATTCAACTCGGGTTCCATGAGGGAAATTACTTTGGATTCCAAATATCAAAATCTCTGACATGCAAGTCTACTGCCTATACCCTTTCCAAATTTTAACCATCACCAATGAATGTTTTCTATGTTATTCCTGCTAATGTGACTATTACACATCTTCAAACTGTCCACTTTCCTACCTCTATATATGTTTATGAATCAAGAGAATTTGAGCTTGATGGATCAACATACTTGCTCTCAAACTTACTAAGTCAGAATGGGTGAGGATTAAGACAGCAAATGATAGGAACTAACCTTGTGGATATATGAGATATTTGTTTTGCCAGGACCTGCAACTATAATTCCACCTTGTTGCCTGTGAATTAATTCAATTCACACGTATTAAAACAACTTTTACTGCTTCTAGAAATTACTGTAAAACCCGTCACTTAGACAGTACCATGAATATCAAATATGATAACAATGATTCAATTGGGTCTGACAAGTGTACAATCCACATGGTAAAAAAGCAAAACAATAAAAGAAAATTAATTTTGACTACTTCTAAATGTCAATAAGGATTCCTGCAGCACATGATTCACTGTTCACCTACCAGCCACCTCTGGAGACAGTATCCTTTTCAAATGAAAGTTTCCAGTCTTGTCGATAACCTTCCATGTACAACTGTATTATCTTGAGACCTGCCTACATGTTACACAGTTGACTGATAAGATCATTCATTGACAACGGAATGGTATACAAACTCGAAGGCATAAAATTTTGCAAGCATCTCATCTATAAGGTGCCAGCATCCATAAGACTAAAAGAAATCCCTACATAACCGAAAGTAATATTTCTTACATACTTTAGGAGTAAATGTGGTTGAAACCCCGGAAACAAATTTTAGTGCCTCGTATGATGAGTGGGTAGGATCTGCATACACTTCTGAAATTGAGAAAAAAAAAACACTGTTTTGTCAATAAAATTGCAATAAGAAGCAAGGTGACCTTGTTATTCGCTCTGGAAGAATTCCTTTTGATAAATGTAAACTAGAATAAAATGCAATTACTCAATTCAACTTCTATAAGAAAGATACCTCCTTTGAATTTAGTTAGCTCAGAGAATGTTTTTGCCTGCATCAAGTAACTAATAATCGTAATTGAACATATCCAACCAATTTACAATATGCATCAAATTTCACATTCATATGGACGAAAGCATGACGTACATAATTTAATGTCAAGAAAAAGTGCAGTTAAAGTGCTCTATAGCAATGTCCATTTGTTTTTCAAGTTGGAAAACATTTAATTAACTGCACCTATAGTCCATACTATTCTTACTGTAGAGATGGCATCGGAAATGCATAAAACCAATCCAAGACAAGCATGGACACACAATCATCTTACTTGCAGATGCTTAAACAATTATGCATAAAAAAGGTACCCATTAATCAATATTATCTTATCAACGTATGCCAACCTGATCAACGCTGCCAGGTCCAATTAAAACAAGTGCCACTCCAGATGCATCCATTATGTCCTATTAACATATCAACATCCATAGATACATTTAATAACTGCAAATAGTTAAAATGGGAGCTCAACCATCACTAACTAAGTAAAATTTGCTCCTTTAACCTCCCAAACAGGAGGTAATAAACGACATAAAAATTTCAGTACTTACCTTCTTGGCAGCAAGATAATCAGCACGTTTCCTACAGAGAACACATCTGAAAGCCCACAGAAAACGTAAGATAGATTTTCTTGAAATCTGTAACTAATTATAGATTTAGTGACATAAATAAATCATTAATACCCAAAATGACGGGCAAATGCAACAACAGCTTTCCTATCTTTCCATAAATCAGAAATTGGAATTCCATTTCCATCCAAATCAAACACCTTCACCGTATCCAATAAATTCGCGTCGTTCACCAAAACCGAAGATTTAGTTCCTACTCAAATCAGAAAAACGTTTAAATATATAATTAACTTCAATGATTATGCATTAAGTGTATAATTATAATACTTACCAAAAGATCGAGAGCCTGCAGAGCAGACAATTCGACTTTGACGCTTGAAAGAGATATTAACTCGGTTAGGTGATGGAGTGAGAAATAGAGGTGTCGAGGCATTACTGGTGATGACGCTGAGTTGGGGAATTTTCGGGAAGAAGGCAATAGAGTGAGAAACCGCCATTTCTACCGTTGCCTCTCTCGGTCGTCGGCTATTCTTTTGTGAAAAGCGGAAGCAACACGTCGTATCTTTTAGTTTTTTTTTTTAAAAACGACACGTCCAAGCTTTAAATGCACAGGAATTTGACCATAAATACTTTTCTCCGGAAAAAAAAAAAAAAAGACGAATCGAAATATAATTATGTTTGATGGGCTTTGCTATGTTAGAGAAGTAAGTAAATTCCGCATTCATACAGAATTATTATTAATATTTTTATACGTGGTTATAAATTTATTATAACCACAAATATATGTTTTAAGTTCTTTCCTTTTTTTAAAAAAATGAAAAGGGAGAGAATTTAACCCAACAAAGAAAGCATAAAGAGGTCAACAAAAGAGCTCAAAGAGCAGGCAAATTGACCATGTGCAAGCCAATAGGATCAGCAAACGCTTCCTCATGCACTAACAAGTCAGCCACAGAGTTACCCTCCCTATAGATCTTGACAATCTACACCTCCCAATCTCTATTCAAGAAGTCCCTGCATTTAGTAATCAGATTACACACCCTAAATGTCAGACAAGGAGACTCAGAAAACAAACAAACCCACAGCAACATGAGAATCAAGCTGTAGCTATACTCCACGCTATTGATAGCATAAAAAGCTCCTCATAGTTCAAGGAATATGAGTAAAATTAAAAAAAATTTATTAATTACTCTTTAATATTTTCAGAATGATTGATATTTATGGATTAAAAAAACTATTCTAAAAGCCTTTAAGGGCGATTGAATTTTAAAATTATTTGAATTTTATTTTAAAACCGAGCAGAGCAATTGGGCTTTAAGCCCCCAATCAAACAGTACAATAGCATACGCTGGATATTTGACGTCTGTGATTAAGATCAAAATCGCTAACTCCCGCCCCGCCACGTGTCTCGCGTCAGATATCTAAAGATCTTCAGAGATGCTCTACGTACGTTAAGCTCTCGGCTTTAGATTTTGTCCAGTTCAGCAAGTACAAGTCACCCCATGTTCTACGACGCGTGTAAATATCTGAGCCTACGTGGCCGGCCTGTAACGTTCCACTTCCACACCTTCATTCCGTCCACGTCGTTAACCTTGTGCTCATCTCAACATCTTCTCCTTTCTCCTCCAAGACAGAAGGTCGCCGAGATAGCTTTTTCTTTCAGTCTCGTCAATTCTTACACCAGTGGAGCTTATTTTTTACTACTCCATAAATCCAATATTTTTATATTTATTTATTTATTTTTTTTAATTATATATTTTTTCTCTTTTTGTTACCACGCTTTGAGAATTCACCTGCAATGCTAATTTTCCTATTCTGCTCAATCGAGCTTCATAATGGTGCTTAATGAAGCTTACGAGGTGATTAGTTCTGATTTAGGTAAGCTGCAGAGGAATTTTGCCGTTTCTACTTTTAAATCTTGTTCTTATATCCTCGGATTTATTCATTTTAGTTGTTTATTTATGCAATTTCGTTTTATGCTTGAAATGAATGATTATGCAGTGTTTCGAATATTTTGAAATTAGTCCTTAATGGAGGGTTGTTTAGATCTTTGGACTCGTACTTTAGATTAATTGTGGAATGGTGTAAGATTTGTTGATTCCCTGTTTGCTCCAGGTTAGGGTTTGTAACTGTACTTTGTACAATTGTGAAGTGTAAGGAAAATGGTCAACTGAAGTTCACTGTTCGTTTCGGTTGATATTTATGAATTGGACTTGTAAGATTTTGAATAAAATTTGTGGACTAATTTTTTCTCTGTTTAGAGTGAGATACATTTAAGATAATCTCATATTATGCTCTGTCCATTCAGGCTAAATTGAGAAAACTTTTAGAGGATTGAACAAAATTGGTCATATCTGAGGTGGTGAGATTGTTTTGTTACGAAAAGTTGCTGCCTGCGCTGTGATTTGCTCTTCATTTCAGGTTGAGCTACAGTATCTGGAATTTGTAGAGTTGGGCTCTGGAAGAGGAAGCTATGTGCCACTTTTTTTTTGGATTGAAGAGGGTTTTTCACTGTTCAGCTATTGCGCCTGCCTTATTATTATTATTATTGTTATCAGGCTTTTTGAATCTAATTGACAGGTAGTGTCTAGATGAATGTTGATGGAGTTGGGAACAAAGATTTGAGGGAAGTTAATCATCAGATGCAAAGTGTGAAAAAGAGAGTTAAGGATGGTGTTGTAAATGAGGAGAAAAATCTAGCTGAAGGTGATGATTTGAAAGTAAATGGCACTGCTGGAAACATAACGGCTGGACATGTGGGGGCTTCTCAAGCTCCACCAGCTGCACTGCAACTATCCCAGCAACAGCAGTCTCAAGGAGCAATGGTTTGTTGGGAGAGGTTTCTCCATCTGAGAACCCTCAAGGTCCTGCTGGTGGAAAATGATGATTCTACGCGCCACGTTGTCACTGCCCTACTTCGCAATTGCAGTTATGAAGGTATTACAGGTTCTTTGCTACTGAGAATGCTTTACGGTCTTTAAATTAATAATGTTCGTAAAACTTGAAATTCTGATACAAAGTTTTTAGCAAACCTTGTGTCCTGTACAAATATTACACTTGCTTATCCCTGCTTGTGCGATCTACTGACATTTTATTTGTGGATTTCACTGGCTGAAATAACCTTTTGTGCATCTTATTGCTTTTTTGGATTAGCATTATCACATGCAATGTTTTCCAATGCTGGTATGGTTCAGAGGTGGCTATGATGGTGTATCGTTCTTAATGTTGAAATTGATGGATTGATGTAGGGTTGTTTATGGTTTGAAAGGAACCTTTGCTTCTTTTCAATGGATTGCACGGGGTTTTTTACTTCTTCACTCTTAAGTCAAATGAAAAAAAAAAAAAATGAAGAAACGTAGCAAATTATGATAATCAATTGGGCAAATCATGTCTGCTTTCGTCCTAAACTTTAAGATGATTACTATACATGTACAAAATTCAATCTAATACTAGTCAACAAATCTTACGATGATTGCATATATGTAAAATATACATTTTATCCTAACAACCAATTGAATGGGGCGAGTACATTCCCAAATCCTCCCTAAATCTTTAGAATGATTACCATATATTTATAGTAGGCGCATAATTTTTCTGGCTTTAATCAACCTCCCATGGCCAAGCAAGAAACCTCAAAAACAAATTTTTTAATTCCAATTGTTTCTGAACTCAATTTTATATTCTATTAGTTTGATAGATAGTTCCAATTTAGTGAAGTATGTATGTTGATGTATTTCATGTAAATTCAAAGTTATTGGTTTCAATAGAAAATCTACTGGTTTTAAAGATACCATCCATCAAGGTTGATTGTCCTATTAATTGGAAATCTAGTTTAGAACTGATATGGAGTGACTTATTAGTTATTTAAAGTTTATATTTTGGTGGGCTAGATAATAAATCATCAAATCATGGAGTGTTGAATCTTAGGAAATGAAAATTGGGAAACCTTTCCAAATATGTTGGACAAAATGTTAAGGGTATCTTCTTCATGCAGATAAATAGCAAGAATCTACCATGTACGGTGGTTGTTGGCGTTTTGCCTTCTAATTGTGAGTTGAAATTTATGTCTAGGAGCTTTTTTAGTCTGGTTTATGTGAATAAATTGCCCTAGTACTGCATGGATTGCAATTTCTTATGGAAGAGTTTAGAAAAGATGCTACATAACTGAATTTTTCCAAATATTCAAAAAGTTCATGGGAGGGAACTATAGTAGTCAGATATTTTACCCATGTAAGCTGTATGCCAGCATTTTGCCTTTCATAGAAAACATCTTAGAGTAACTTAGTTGTAGAAAAACTCTATTTAATCAAAAGCTTCCACCATAAGTGCATCTTGATGTACAAAGTGAATCTTCTTGTTCCAAATTTGATTTCTTGTAAACCTCTCAAACTACAAGTCATGGAAAAGCATTCAAGAATGTATGTCAAAGTTGGGCCTAGTTTGCAATGTTACACCGTGTTACTAAAGCAACAGCATTTGTAGCAAATATGACTTTTGCATTATTGAATCTCCATGCTCATCATGTGGATATAGTTGCCATCTTTTTTCAAATTCTTTATTATGTCACTTTGTATAAGTGTAATAGGTCACTTGTATGATAAAACTTCAATGTCCAGTTTGTTAGTTCTAGAGAGATATAATGAGAGAACATTAGAGAAAGAAAATAGGAGAAAGGGAAATGGAGGAAGGGAAAGGAAGGAAAATAAGAGAGAAAAACTAAGTGTCTTACTATCAAACTTATCCAGTGCAGCGCCATTGGTTTCTTTATATAACTCACTCAGCTGCATTCTCTCAATGTCATTTGCTTGTGGCAGATAAAACAAACTTGTTAATCATCAATTTGCTGATGATCCACTAAAGATTGACCATGCATATCACTGAGCACGTTTAGTTGACTGTTAGTTGATATGCTGACTCTCACTTGTTGCAATTTATTCCTAATGCTATCTACTTTTGATATTGATATGTCCACATACTAAATATAAGTATCATTTCTTCAAGGTTTTTAATTCTTATCTTTCCATATGATATTGCTGTTCTTTTTGTTCTTATAATTCTTATTATTGTGTCAGTTATTGACGCTGCAAATGGACTACAAGCATGGAAGATATTAGAAGATTTGACTAATCACATTGACCTTGTCTTAACTGAGGTAGTCATGCCTTGCTTATCTGGCATTGGTCTTTTGTGCAAGATTATGAGCCATAAAACACGCAAGAATGTTCCTGTCATCAGTAAGTTTTGGCTTTTATTCATTTATTAGTTGTTTTGGCATTAGAACCTGATTTTTATGTTGCGACTTCTCAAATGGATACTTTTAACCACCTTTTTTCTTATGAGATATGTGTGCAGTGATGTCGTCTCATGATTCAATGGGCTTAGTCTTTAAGTGTTTGTCAAAAGGTGCTGTTGATTTTTTAGTGAAGCCTATACGAAAGAACGAACTTAAGAACCTTTGGCAGCATGTTTGGAGAAGATGCCATAGTGTGAGTAGCTGGAATTTTCACCTCAGATTTTCAAATCCATACTCTCAATCGCAATTAGGTCTTTAAGGAGTTTCCAGCTGCTTTTTTCTTCGTTAGATTTTCTGAAGGCATATAGAAACCAATGCACCTGCTTACTTCAGTGCTTAGATCACCCTTTTGAGATAGATGGAGTAATCATCAATATTGATTTGGAAGGCACTTATCTTTGATGATGCTGATTATGGATCATACCTGGACACATTTCTTTCTTTTAGGATTGCGTTCATTTTTCTGTTTCTTTCTATGTTTAATAATCAGTTTCTTATCTTTTCCTTAGTCTAGTGGTAGTGGGAGTGAAAGTGGCACGCAAACTCAAAAATCTGTGAAATCAAAAAGTGTTGAAAAGTCTGACAACAACACTGGCAGTAATGATGAAGACGATAATGGAAACATTGGCTTAAATGTTGGGGATGGAAGCGATAATGGGAGCGGGACCCAGGTAACATTAGTCTTTTATTACCAAAATCATGTTTATACTCATCATTTTCTTTAAATATTTTGTTTGACCAGATGTCCAGGAAATATTTTCTTGGCTTTATACTTTCACACTGTTAAATTTCAAAGTATCAGTTTCATAGTTGCAATGATGCACAGGACGTTATTTTTGTTCTATTTGATTGCAACTGGTTCTTTGTTGCCGCTATCCTGAGCTTTCACACATTCAAAGAGCTGGATGGCCTTTAATCTGTAACTTATCATTATAAGATTAATTTTTTCATTATTGTTGTCATGAAATCTTTTTCCAATTTATACTTTGCATTGCATCGCTATTAATTTGATCACAACAGGATATTAAAAACAAAGGATTCATATAGCTGACTCTAACTTGCTTGGGACTAAGGCTTTGTTGTTGTTGTTATTGCAAAAATTTGACTAATTATACCAACAAACAGGCACCATGTTTCACCAAAGTCAAAGAATAAAACTGATACGGCATTTGAAGAGTTTTCCATTTAGTTAATATAATAGATGAAGTTCTCTTGAAAATTCAATAAACAAAGCAAATTAACTGTTTGTGTTTCCTTCTTTTTCTGGTCAGAAGGGGGTAATCTTCTCTTTCCTTCATACCTATTCATTCAAGTAACTAGTCAAATGTGAGAGGAGCAGCTCATGTTGCTCCCCCTTCAAAGTCTTTTACACCATGTATCCTTCTGATTTTTCAATGTACTGCATTTCAGATTTTAAAACGGAAATGTGTATTTTTAATAAGGCATGAATATGGTTATTGATAAACTCTGTTTAATTGGCAGCTCAATAAATTAGGGTGATAATATTGCATTTATAGGTTACCTGCCAAGTATTAAGTTTTGAAACATTTCTTTAGATGGCTGTGGCCCATTTCTGACGTAAAACAGGTCAGGTCTGAGTCCAGCCCAAATATGGAACTTCTGTTCTACCGAATTTAAAGAAGTTAAGGTCATAGTAAGTTGGAAAAACTGATGTGATTGCTTTCATGATATAATATTATAGATAGTGTGAATGTGCTGACGACATGGATGATATCCTTCTTTGCTCAGACATTAAGTTATTGATACAGTTGTTATGTCTCTTTTCAAATTTGTATGTGCAAATATGCATGGCAAAGTGCATGAGGATTAGAAGTGGATATTAAGCATCATCTGAGATGTGAAGTAGATTATTGTACACCTATAATTTATTGCATCATGGCAATTTCTGTCTCACTTTAAAGTTTCTAGAGCTTTATCAAATTTCTGTAAGTTGCATTGTTGTACAAGCACTAAATGTTTATGATTGCATGATCATTTCATAGAGTTCTTGGACAAAACAAGCTGTAGAGGTTGACAGTCCACAGCCAGTGTCTCCATGGGATCAAGTTGCTGAATGTCCTGATAGCACCTGTGCTCAAGTTGTACACTCAAATGCTGAAATATCATGGAATAAACAGGCTCCTGTAATGACTAAAAAAGAGCACGAAGAAAAGGAGGAACAACTTGGTATGCAATATAATCTGTATACTATGGCCTTGTATGAGCTAGTCATTTAGAATTTGTTTTGGTTGTTCAGGTTCTTGTTGTCATGTAGGTAAGTTTTTTTTATTATTATTATTATTTTTTTAACATTTCAGACAATGCAATTGGTAAAGAACCAGAGAAAGCTGTGCCAGGAAATCTAGATTTACAACTTGAATACCAAGTTGAAGATTCAATTAAACTTATAGGTGCAAAACAAAAGAGTCTACTTGAGAGAGGATCTGGTAAATTGATGGAGCAAATAGATAAAGCACGTCTGGATCTCAACAGTGAGAGTCCATCAAGAAAATTAAAATATGAAGCTGTCAATCTGACTGGTTTTCCCACTAAGACTACTGATCCCCATTTGGACAGCACAGAGTTTGAGGCTTCAAAACATTCCAAGATCTTAGATATAAAAAATAAATCCTCCAGTGATGCTAAAGGGACCCTGCCCCTTGAACTTAGTTTAAAAAGACTTAGAGGAGTTAAGGATGTCGGGACAGCAGTTCCGGATGATCGTAATGTCTTAAGACGCTCAGATTCCTCAGCTTTTTCTAGGTATGAGAAGCTTGATTTGTTCTTTTTCCAATTTTCTAATCTCAAATTAGAGATGCTAAACAATTTATATTTGTGGTTTACATTATGACTAGCTCATCCTATATTTGTTTTCTGTGTGCAGGTATAATGCAGCCTCTCATGCAAATAAGGCTCCTGGGGAAAACATTAAAAGTGGCTGTCCACATGATTCTAGTTTGGCTGTTACTAGAAAAGGATCAGTTTGTGATATGCAGTCTCATTCAAATGGTGATCATCCTAATCAGTGCTCAAATGTTGGTAGCAATAACATTGATATGGGCTCCACCACAAATCATGCCTTCACGGAGTCAGCAGTCTTGAACAATAAGTCAGCAGGATCATCCACAATGAAATATTTGCACCCACATTCTAGTTTTCAGCCTATGAAAGGTGATCCACTATGTGCGCAGCAGATTTTACCAGAGAAGGCTGATGATGCTGCCAGTACAATGATGATGACTCAACCGAGAAGTACCATTCAGGAACTCCAAATTCAGCATCTCAGTAACCACTGCGATCACTATCATCATCTTCTCCATAATATGCAATCGCAACAGCAACTGACACCACCTGGTCATGATGATTCATCATTGAAGAAAATGGCTGCTGTTGTTCCACATTGTGGGTCATCCAATATGTTGGCTGGGCCTGTTGAAGGTAATGGTGGCAATTATAGCATCAATGGAAGTGCTTCAGGTAGTAACCATGGAAGCAACCATGGGAGCAATGGACAAAATGGGAGCAGCACTGCTGTTAATGCTGGAGGTACTAACATAGAAAGTGATAATGGGATTGCTGGGAAAACTGGAAGTGGTGATGGTAGTGGTAGTGGGAGTGGGAGTGGGAGTGGGAGTGGGGGCGGAAACAGAATAGACCAAAACAAGTTCTCTCAAAGAGAAGCTGCCCTGACCAAATTTCGGCAGAAGAGGAAGGAGAGATGCTTCCGGAAAAAGGTAATGTTAAAGTTGATTTCATTCTAGTAGAAATTTCAAGTTCATACTTTAAGCCATTCTTTTTTTCTTTTTTTTTTCACCCTATGTGGTTCTTCCTTCTGAGTGCGCTGTTTATAGAATTGTGTTCTTTCGCACTTTTATTACTGAGTGTTTGATTTGAAGAGCTTCATAACTGCATATAAAAATGCTGGAAATCAAGGTTTTGCTAGCTCTTTCCTTTTCCATTCTTCAATATAATATGTTCTCCTTTCTTCAACTTCTATTGCCTTTTCCTTTGCCTTTGTTGTATGTAAAATTTAACTTGCATTTGCTTGTTTGATATTTATGTGTTAGATGCTAAGTTACGATACGGCTATAAATTGATTATGACTTTTGTACTCACTATTTAAATTGCTTCATGAATATGTCTAATTTTCCTCTTTTTTTATTTTTTATTTTTTGTGATACTTACTATAAAGTTCTTGAACTTAAGTGAACTCTATTTGAATGCTTCAACTTTAAATCTTTGCAATCAAGTGCTGGAATATATATAACTTAAGTGTGTGCGCTTCTAGAATGCTTGCATGGACATTAGGGCTTTCTTTTGTCTGTAAGATTCATTTGAGTTGGAAAGTTTAATATTAAATGGATAGCCATAGGCACAGTTTGGCATTGATAATATAATTGCAGGGACAGAGCTAGGATTTAGAAAGAAGGGGGCAAACTAATATAAACATTGATTAAAGGAATATTGGGCAGAGATTGAGGGGGGCAAAATAGTTAATGTTATGTTAAAAACTTTGTTTAGCCAAGGTTCGAACCTTGGCCTCATTCAGGCAAATTTAAAAAAAAGAAAAGAAAAAAAAAAAAACAGGAAGGGTGCAATTGCCCCCTTCCTCCAACACATACCTCGGCCCCTGTGTATTTGCATGTTATGGGCTCAAAAGTTGCTATTATCAATAGCAATACCAAACTGACCCATAGAAACTTGCCTTGATTGAAATTACCTCTTTTCTAGTACATTGAGGAAATGATTTTTTGGTTGAAGTTAGTTCTCTGTATATATCCAGTGTAAATCTTAGAGAAAAGGGCTCCTTGATGTCTACTTAGGCAACTTGGAAACCTTAGAAACTTTTCAATTGTGTGTGCTTCATTGCCAAAAATTAAAGCTGGGAACTTAGGTAGAAGTTTAATGAAAGTTCAAACATTTCTTTTGCCATTATTCTTATTTTTGTTGGGTGCTTCAACCTCGAATAAAAAGGGCGAGACCCCATTGAGACTTCCTATGCCCAGGATTTCTATGCACATTCATTCGTTCAACATGATTTTATTTGTACTTTGGCTCTTTGTAAGAACACGGACATGAATGTCACACCCATGTTCAGTAAGAAGGCTAAGCAATTGGTTTTCTTTTTCAAGGAGCAATCATGTTGTTAACTTGTTATAGTTCCATTGAAGCATGATCCTGGAAAGGAAACTGAGAATGTGCTGTCCCTAAATTCTTCTCCATGAAGTTGCTGATCTTGGGCATTAATCTGCAACTGAGTTCGCTAGACTATTATCGCTTCATTAGGCAGTGCCATAAGTTAAAATTTTGATTTTGAATATTTTCCAATTTTGGTCCTGTGCTATCTTTCGGGGTTGCACAACTCCTTATGCCAGAAAGTCTTCCTTTTATGTGGCATTAGAATCATTATTTTTGTTTTTTATTTATAGAATAACAGTCCAGATTTTGGTAGATCTACTGCCAAGATTTTCCTCATAAACCATGCACAGAGATCTTCAACAGTTACGATGTTAAACATTGTATTGCCTTCATAATTTCCATGAAAACCAGATAATTTATTTTCTCCTTTCTAATTGTTCTTCTTTGCAAGTTTGTTGAAGAAATAGTTTTGATGTTTCAGGTTCAGTACCAAAGCAGGAAAAGATTAGCTGAGCAACGACCGCGTGTGCGAGGACAATTTGTTCGCCAGACACCAAATGAAAGCACAAGCAGATCGGCAGAGAACTAATTGGCCTTTTAATCTCATAGTTGAAAACAAATGAAGTATTTGGGGCATAGGTGGCTTGACATAACTAGATAGGGAACTTAATCTGTATTCTATTGATGTAAACTATAATTGCTGTACGTGATGTGTTGATAAGAACTTTTAACTTTGAACTTGTAGAGGAAGCTGTTCACCGTTGAAGAGGCTTTCCTTGTGCAATAAATTGGCATCTATTTTCCGTGTATTTGTCATCTCATACTTATAGACAGTGGATTGTTTGATTTGTGACAATCAAAAAAATGGAAAAACGACGTGTTTTATTGTTTGTTGATCTTGGTGTTTTGTGACGAAGCTATTTGGATCAGTTACTGCGTTTGGTTACGAAAAACAGGAAATCCGCTGGCTGGTTGTATCTGGATTTGACTCGTCTACCAATCTTGCAGAAAATTCCTACCAAGCTGCTTAAGTCTTTTCTTGGAACTTATTTTGGTACACGCTCCGGCTTTGTAAAGAAGGCAAGTCTCTGTACTTATTTTACAATTTCTTTCTGCATTGAGCTTCTGAGTTGGTATTGAACTTTGCCTTTTGAATTTCATTTACAGAGTTGAACTGTATAACATGGGAGTTGAGTGGAAAGCCAGAGTCACACACGGGGCTAAAGATTGAGCAATTTGCCTGGCATACTGCTTGAAAGTCCAAAGGTATCATAATTATTATTTTAATGTTTAACCTGGAAATAATATTCATTCTGGAAGTTTTGTTTTGAAGCTTGGACGAATGGCATTCTTTAGGCGAGGCTGTGTCATATTCCAAGGTCAGCCCATTTCTGTTGTTGGTGTCTGTGTCTGTCTATCTGAGGACAAAACTATCTCTACATTCCTCAATTTCTGGTTTTCTCTTGGGTTGGGCCTAACCCAAATTCCTTTTAATTTGCTAAAATGGCTGAGAGCTTGTTTAGTACTCCTCCCACAAACGTATTTGTTTTATGATCATTTTTCCACAAAAAATATAAAAAAATAGTTAATGATTTTTTTCAGTTTTTTAAGGGTTTCAAATTAAAGAATTGAAGAGAATTAATTGTTTTTTAGTCCTATTAAACTTTTATTAAATTCTATTAGGCGATAGAATTATAAATTTAAAATGGATTCTATAATTAACCTCTACATGAAAATATAATTTTTACAAAATAAGTTTTGAAGAGGAGATTTTTCACTTGTCCGTTATAAGTTTGCAAAGAGACTAAAAGTTTTAAAGTAACAGTACTATTATATTTTTGGGAAGGAAAAACCATTAAATTATTAGTTGATAAAATATGTAACGTAACGTGATTTGGTAGAAAGTGAAATTAAAGAAATGGGATGGCACGTGCGGCGCACTATACAGCTACCGGTCATGGGTGTAGAAGTTCAGGTTGAGGGTTAGTGGGAACCGACCCACGTGTTTTCACACGACTCAACTAACTTTCTAATTCACAAATCTTAACTAATCCTTTTTTTATTGACTTACTTTTACTTATTACTTTAAATTTTTGAATAAAATAATTATTAATATTTTAGAAAAAAATTAAAATCGTAAATATTCGTATTTTGGTAGCCTATTCTAATATAATCTGAACTAAAAAGTTTTTTTTTTTTTTTTTTTTTTTTTTTTTTTTTTTTTTAAAAAAATGAAAATAGGACTTAGAGAATGGGAGAAGTTAAATTTTAAAAACAATGTATTTTAGTAATTTTTTTTTTTAAAAATTTTAAGAAGGAAGGGGGGG
>CANUEP010243600.1:0-10776 GCA_947857235.1 Jatropha podagrica
TGACTTTTCTTGCCTTCCACCATAGGTCGCTCAAGGAAACACCCTAACCCAAACACCCAAACTCCAACCCCTCCTACTACCCATCAACCCATAACTAGATCCGTTAGCCGGGACCATAACAGTTTGGTATCAGAGCCAACAATTATGGGAGATTCTGTTCAAGACCAACTGGCTAAGCTCTTTAACTTGTTATTAGCTGAGCAACAATCCAACAAGGAACTGCACGCCAAATTCGATGCTCTAACTCAGGAATGAGAATCCATTAAAAAGGATTTCCAAACTAGTAGCACTGGAAGTCCAGCAAGCTTACGGAGAGATAAGGGAATTTCGAGTACTGCGAATTCTGAAAAATCTGGAGGAAGCTCGTTTGTACCGAAATTCACAAAACTGGATTTTCCTCGCTATGATGGGAAAGATGACCCTTTGGGATGGCTAAACCGTTGCAAACACTTCTTTCGGCACCAGCAAACTCTGGAAGAAGAGATGGTCAGTTTAGCTTCATACCATCTCGAAGGAATTGCCCAACTTTGGTACATGCAATTGCTGGAGGACATTCCGAATCCCTCTTGGGCTGAGTTTTCTCACCAATGTAACCTCCGTTTTGGGGCTCCAATCCACAGCAACAAACTTGGTGAATTAGCTAAACTGAAGCAAACGGGGTCTGTCGCGGACTACCAGAATTAGTTTGAGGCTCTTGTGTCCCGGGCTAGAACTCTCACTCTACACCAGAAAGTCCAATTATACCTCAGTGGTTTACAAGACTCCATTGCGGTTGAAGTGGAGCTTCACCATCCCACCGATTTGGTTAATGCTATGAGCATTTCTCGGCTGTATGAACGCAAACTGTTTCCATGTTCTTCAGCTGCGAGAGATACTCATCACGCTGTAATTCCACTTGACAACCGCGCCAATCGGATAGTGAGGAGGCTGTCCCATGATGAAATGGAGGAGAGGCGGAAGAAAGGACTCTGTTTTAATTGTGATGAGCAGTTTGTTCGAGGCCATCAATGTAAGAAATTGTTCTGAATTGATTTGGAAGAGACGAAAGATGTAGAGGATTTCACAGCTGATCCAGAAATTTCTTTGAATGCCATTACTAGAATTCAAAATCCTCAGTCCATGAGGTTGATAGGCAACTGGATGCTTGGGCAAGTCTTGATCCTTATCGACTCCGGCAGCACTCACAGTTTTGTTTCTACTGCAAAGGTTGAGGAACTGAATGCTGTGGTAAACAAATGGAATGGTTTAAAGGTACACGTTGCCAATGGCGAGCAATGTACTAGCCCAGGTATTTGTAAGGGAATTTCGGTTCTTCTGAAGTCTAATTCTTTCATAGTTGATTTGTTTGTTTTACCCTTAACCAATTTCGATATGGTTTTGGGGGTTGATTGGCTTCGAACCTTGGGACCCGTTCTGTGGGATTTCACCATTATGAGCATGAGCTTTTATCAACAGGGCCACTTAGTGACATTGCAGGGTATTACTTCTTCAAGCTCTTCCCATGGTTCAGATCTGAACAACATGCAGATTTCATCTGTCCCAGACATCCAACTCCAGAAATTATTGGCAGAATTTGCTTCCTTATTCAATGCTCCTACTGGGCTGCCCCCTAGCAGATCTTGTAATCATCGTATTCCCCTAATCCCCGGAGCTGGTCCTGTGGTAGTTCGACCATACCGTTACCCTCATGGTCAGAAGGACGAGATTGAAAAGCAATGTGCTGCAATGTTACAGCAGGGAATCATCCGTCCCAGCCGTTCCCCATTCTCGTCGCCGGTGATTCTGGTTCCCAAAGCTGATGGTTCCTAGCGCCTTTGTGTTGATTACAGAGAATTAAATGCCAAAACCATCAAAGACAAATTCCCTATTCCGGTTATCGATGAATTATTGGAGGAATTGGGTGGAGCTAAGTTCTTCTCAAAGTTAGATCTGCTTTCGGGTTACTTTCAAGTGGGGATGCATCCTACTGATATTGAGAAAACAACATTCCGCACTCACCACGGACACTTTGAATTCCTGGTGATGCCGTTTGGATTATCCAATGCTCCCTCAACTTTTCAGGCCCTAGTGAACGAGGTATTGCAACTTTACTTACGAAAATTTGTACTCGTCTTTTTTGACGATATTTTGGTTTTTAGTCTATCTTGGGCAAAACACATCCACCATTTGCGGCTGGTTTTCTAATTGCTGTTACAGAACCAATTGGTCCTCAAACGGTCGAAGTGTGTTTTTGGTCAATCTCAGATTTCCTATTTGAGTCATATTATTTCTTCCCAAGGAGTGCAGGTGGATCAGTCCAAAATTGCTACTGTATTGGAATGGCCAAAGCCCAACACCATTCGTGGATTGCGTGGATTCCTAAGGCTCATAGGTTATTATCGCAAGTTTGTGCAGAATTACTGCATCATTGTCGCCCCCCTCACTGCTATGCTGCGTAAAAACAACTTCCACTGGACTGATCACGCTATCGATGCATTCCAGAAGTTAAAGGCGGCCTTGACATCTACTCCAATCTTGATTCTTCCGAATTTTGATCTAACTTTTGTTATAGAATGTGATGCTTCTGGTACAGGGATTGGAGCAGTCTTGTTACAACACAACCAGCCAGTTGCATATTTCAGCCGTTCCTTGGCAGCTCGTCATCAAAATCTCCTGGTTTATGAGCGAGAATTGATTGGCTTAGTGATGGCAATAGAGCATTGGCATTCCTATCTATGGGGACGTGAATTTATTGTTCGGACCGATCATTACATATTGAAATATCTGCTTGAGCAGCGCCGTCTCTCGGCAACTCAACAACATTGGATTAGCAAGCTCCTGGGTTTTTCTTTTACTGTTGAATACAGGACTGGCAAATCTAATATGGTGGCGGACGCTCTTTCTCGACGGAATGCCGATGATTCAATCCTTATGGCTGTTTCCATGCCTCAACTCAGTTTGTTTGATGAAATTCGGAAGGAACACAAAGTTTACCTGCCTCCTGATTCCCCAACAATTCAGCTGGTTCTTGGTGCTCTTCACAACCAAAGTCATGAAGGTTACTAGAAGACATTATACAAAATCATTAGAGATTTATATTGGTAGGGGATGAAACAATTCGTAAGGGATTTTGTGCGTTCTTGTGATGTATGTCAGCGGCATAAAACTGACACACTACAACCGGCGGGACTCCTTCAACCTTTGCTCGTTCCCTCTCAAATTTGGGCTGATATCTCCATTGACTTCATAGAGGGCATTCCCACTTCACGCGGAAAGAATGTTTTAATGGTTGTCGTTGATTGGTTCTCAAAGTACAGACATTTTCTGGCTCTCACTCACCCGCACATCGCTGTAAGTGTTGCTCGCACCTTCTTTGACAACATTTTTAAATTACATGAGTTGCCAGAAACTATGGTCAGTGACAGGGATGTGACTTTCACAAGTTCTTTTTGGAAAGAACTATTTCATTTATGTGGGACCAAGCTGTGTTTCAGTTCCTCTTACCATCCACAATCTGATGGACAGACAGAGGTTGTGAACCGTACTATTGAAATGTATCTCTGCTGTTTCACTAGTTCATTGCCATCAAAGTGGATTGATTGGTTGTCTTTGGCCGAATACTGCTACAATACCAGCTACCATACCTCACTTAAATCCACACCTTTTGAGACTGTTTATGGTCGACCACCTCCTTGACTATTATCTTACTTGCATGGCAGTTCTTCAATTGAAGCGGTTGATGTTGTTCTGCAACAAAGGGATGACATGCTGCACCTACTTGGCCAAAATTTGTTACAAGCCCAAAATAAGATGAAAGCCACTTATGATTAGTCCCACCGTTCACTGGAATTTAAAGTTGGTGACATGGTTCTGCTGCGTTTAAAGGCGTATAGACAATAGTCAATTGCAAAAAGAACTAATCACAAGCTGTCCGCCAGGTTTTACGAACCCTTTCGAGTTCTGGAACGCATTGGCACCATGGCCTGTAAACTAGACCTTCCAGCAGAGTCCAAGATCCACCTTGTTTTCCATGTTTCCTATCTCAAACCCTATCATGCCAGTTAGCCTGTCACTCCAACATTACCAACTACCATTCTTTTGGAGGATCCTGTCCATCCTTTAGCTGTTCTGGATCATCGTATCAAAGGAGGAATTTCAGAGGTTTTAATTCATTGAAGTCATTCTTCACTAGTAGATGCTTCGTGGGAAGGGGTCCAGCATATAACAGACAAGTTTCCAGACTTAAAGCTTGCAGACAAGCTTCCATTGGGGGCGGGATGTAATGTTACCAAACCCCTGCAAGTATATTCCCGTTATACCCATGGTCCTAAGTCCAAGTCACCAGTAATTGAGTTGCTGAATTAGTCAGCGGTAGTTGTTCTCTTTCTGTTTTGATTCTGTTTCAACATTCCTGCATTGTAGGATGGTATTCCTCCATTTTCCTATTTTCTTATTGTTAGTGGGAGGTTATTCCTCCATATAGAAGTAGTGCTCCTTGTATGTAGGGAGTAGTTATTTTTGCACTTGTACATATTCAGCAAATCTGATGGAATAAGGAGGACGGTTAAAACCCAATTTAAGTCTTCTTGACTGAGGTTTCAGTCTGACTTTTCTTGCCTTCCACCATAGGTCGCTCAAGGAAACACCTTAACCCAAACTCCATCCCCTCCTACTACCCATCGATCCATAACTAGATCCGTTAGCCAGGACCATAACAATTGAGCTCTCTAGATATTGTTCCTCTAAGTCTGCTGATTCCTTGATTGCTGTTTCCTCCAATTCAGGTACTCCTAATACATGCCTTATGTCTACCTCATCAAAGTGGATCATTGATTTTGGTTGCACAGATCACATGACAGGTAACCGTAGTCTTCTATCTTCATTAAAAGAACCTGAACAATTTAATCGTTATGTTACTTTGGCTGATGAATCCACATGTTCTGTCAAGTATATTGGAACTGCTAATCCCATCCCATCTCTTTCATTATCTTATGTTTTTTGTTTGCCTCGTTTTTCGTTTAATCTATTGTCTGTTAGCAAAATTACTCATATATTGAATTGTTGTGTTAAGTTTTCTCCTACATATTGTGTGTTTCAGGATCTTTTGACGAAGCAGATTATTGGTAGAGGATGTGAGTCTAGTGGCCTTTATCTTCTAGATGAACAAGTTTCGTTATCTCTTGCTTGTGCGAGTGCTCTATCTCCTCTTGAGATTCATTGCCGTTTGGGTTATCCTTCATTGTCAACTTTAAAGAAGTTGTGTCCGCAGTTCCAGTCTCTATCAATTTTAGAATGTGAGTTTTGTCAATTTGCCAAACATCATCGTTTGCCTTTAGTTGCTCGAGTCAATAAAAGGGTTTCATCTCCCTTTGAGTTAGTTCATTCAGATGTTTAGGGTCAATGTCCTGTTATTTCTAAAACTGGATTTAGGTATTTTGTTACTTTTGTGGATGATTATTATCGTGTTACTTGGTTATTTTAATGAAAACTCATTCTAAGATATTCTCCATTTTTTGTTCCTTTTATGTTGGGATTAAAGCTCAATTTAATACCTCTGTTCGCATATTGCAAAGTGATAATGCTGAAGAATATCTATCTATTTCCTTCCAATCTTATATGTCACAGAACGGTATTCTCCATCAAATATCTTGTGTTGATACTCCTTCTCAAAATGGGGTTGTAGAAAGAAAAAATAGACATCTTCTTGAGGTTGCTAGGGCACTTCTCTTCCAAATGAAGGTCCCTAAGCATTTTTGGGCTGACGCTGTTTCTACTACATTTTTCTTGATCAATCGCATGCCTTCCTTTGTGCTTAATGGTGAAATTCCTTATAATGTATTGTTTCCTTCTACGCTTCTATTCCCCATTGAATCTCGTATTTTTGGTTGTACTTGTTTTGTTCGTGATGTTTGTCCATTTCCAAAGTCCTTTCGTTGCGTTTTCCTTAGGTATTCTCAGTATAAAAAAGGGTGTCGTTGTTTCTTTCCCGATCTTGATCATTATCTTATTTTTGTAGATGTCACATTCTTTGAGAATACTCCATTCTTTTCTTCTCCTTCTATATATAAGAGTGAGGGGGAGGATGATGAACTTTTAGTCTACACTATCAAAGACCTTTCTAGCTCTCGTACTCCTACTCTTATTCCTGATCTTGCACCTACTACTGCTACAGCATCTGTTGCTTCTATTCCTGCTCCTGCACCTGCATTTGCTCGCTCTGGTTTTGAACAGATTTATTCCAGAAGACCAGGGACTCTTGATTCACTTCCCCCACCAGGCGCTTCAACAGAAGTTCCGATTACCTCTACTCAACCTCAACCTGTGCCATCCACTCCTCAATCGGACCTTGACCTTCCCATTGCTCTTCGAAAAGGTAAACGCTAGTGTACATATCCTATTTCTTCTTTTGTCCATTATGATCATCTTTTTGCTTCATCTTGATGTTTTGTCAGTAATCTAGACACTATTTCTATGCCTAAAACTGTTGTTTAAGCTTTATCGCATCTTGGTTGGTGTGCAGTAATGAAAGAGGAAATGGCTGCCTTAGATACTAATGGTTCCTGGGATCTTGTGCCTCTTTTGGCAGGTAAGAAAGCTATTGGGTGTAAGTGCGTTTTTACCATCAAAATGAATCCTGATGGGTCTGTTGCTCGTCTCAAAACTCGCCTAATTGCTAAGGGCTATTATCAAATTTATGGCCTTAATTACTTTGACACTTTTTCTCCTGTTGCCAAGATGTCTTCTGATTGTTTGTTTATTTCCTTAGCAGCTACTTTTGCTTGGCATTTACATCAATTGGATGTTAACAATGTTTTTCTTCATGGGGATCTTCAAGAGGAAGTTTACATGGAGCAACTGCCATGCTTTGTTGCTCAGGGGGAGTCGGGTAAAGTGTGTAAACTTTGCAAATCTCTTTATGGATTAAAACAGAGTCCTCAAGCTTAGTTTGGTAGATTTTGCAATATGGTACACCAATTTGACATGTAGAATAGTACTTCTGATCATTCTGTATTTTTTAGAAGTACTAAGACTGGTTTGATTCTATTTTAGTTTATATTGATGAAATTGTTATTACAGGGAGTGATTCAGCTGACATTACATCACTCAAGTCATTTCTCCAGACTCAGTTTCAAGCAAAAGACTTAGGATCATTGAAGTATTTTTTAGGTATTGAAGTGTCTAGGTGTAACAGAGGCATCTTCTTATCTCAAAGGAAGTATGTTTTTAACTTACTAAAGGAAACTGGAAAGTTGGGTTCCAAGACATGTAGTGCTCCAATGACTCCTAATTTGCAACTTTCAAATGATGGTGAGTTATTTGATGATCCTGATATGTATAGAAGATTGGTGGGTAAATTAAATTACCTTACGGTAACACGTCCAGATATTGCTTACTCTGTGAGCGTCTTAAGCCAATTTATGTCTTCTCCTATTATTATCTATTGGAAAGTCTTGGACAGATTTTGTGCTACTTGAAAGGTAATCCTGATCATGGCCTACTTTATAGTAATCATGGACATTTGGACATTGAGTGTTTTTCAGACGTGGATTGGGCAAGTTCGAAGATTGATAGAAGGTCAACGTCAGGGTATTGTGTCTTTGTGGGCGGAAACTTGATATCATGGAGAAGTAAGAAACAAAATGTAGTTTCACGATCGAGTGCTGAATCAGAATATTGAGCTATAACTCAATCTACTTGTGAATTAATTTGGATTCATCAGTTGTTAAAAGAAATTGGCTTCAAGTCGTCATTGCATGCAAAATTATGGTGTGATAATCAAACAACTCTTCACATTGCATCAAATTCGGTATTCCATGAACGAACAAAACATATTGAGATTGATTGTCATTTCATTTGTGAAAAAATTCAACAAGATGTTATCTCTACAGGGTACGTTAAAACGAGTGAAAAATTAGGAGATATCTTTACATAAGCTCTAAATGGATCTCGGGTTGACCATCTTTATAACAAGTTGGGTATGATTAACATCTATGCTCTAACTTGAGGGGAAGTGTTAAGGATTTATTGTAAATAGAGTTGTACTAGGAGTTAGATTCTTAATAGGTTTATAATACCTTATATATGTGTGTGTGTGTATATATATATATATATATATATATATATGACCCTACTTTATGAAATATATACAAGATTATTTTTCCATACTCAATTACAATTTTAAAGCATCAGATTAGCCAGTATTGTTTGTTACCTAATAAAATTCTTACAAGCCAAATCTCTTCTCTCCTCCTTTTAGGAAATGAAGTAAGATGGTTGCCTTTTTTTATGGGAATATGGATCTTAATTTCCATGAAGGGATGTTTGAACGCATACATGTCCAAGTTTTTTTACCAGTCCCAATGTTATGTGGATTTTCTCTGGTGGACATGATGCCATGATGTATTTTTCCTTATGGGGATTGCATTATGTTTTCTATTTTAGAGAAAATAGTTTCAGCAGGTCAATGCTATAGAAATTCAAGCAATGAGCCATATTATCAATAAGCTAGAAGCTTTTGCATCATTCATCTCTAGCAATTGCTTATTATATTGTTTTAGTCCTTTTCTTCTTATCGGTTGGCTTAGTTGATTTGGAGTATCCCTGTATAGGCTATTTATGAGTGTATATTGCTCTTTGCTTATTGTTCTTCTCTTATTTAGAATTTGATACTTGTGTATAAATAGGATGTATAGGATCTCATTGAAATATAAGAAATATATAACAAATTTGCTCAAACCTGTTCTTATAATCAACAATATCTCTAAGTGAATTTTTAGCATTGGGAGGCAACAAAATGCCAATACTATTTTTCCTTGGGGTGGGATAACTAAGTGTTATAAAATTGGGGTGTGCAACACTGATCCTATAATTAGGTATTGTTCCTCTGTATACGGATAATGAATTATTTGTTTCAATTATTAGCTTCCAGTCTCTTATTCCATATTAACCTAGTATCTTCTAACACTACTATTGGCCACATGGATTGTTTCTCGTATAAATGACAAATATAGACGCTTTGAAATTTGTAGTATATCTCCTCAGATTTATGGTAGTGGATTGTTAATCAAAGTGGTGGTGGTGGTGCAATTCTCAGTTTAATGATAACATTTTGTTGTTGCATCTTATATTTTCTATATTTTCTTTCTTTTTTAATTCTTTTAACAAATTCTTATAGCTTTATTTCTCTACTATAATTTGTGTGCTTCTTTAACTAGCGATGCTGAAATCTTAATAATATGCAGGTAGATGTGTTTAGAAAATGCCCATAAGCCAACCATTAAAATATTCTTTTTCATGTTTTTGGTTTGATGACAACTATGGTAAAAGAGCTTGCAACCTTCTTGTTGGCTTGAGGCCTAGAAGCAGTCTGTCATGCTATTGAAAAATATATTTGTAGATTACTATGATCGAACTCCCATTCCTAGTATTCCATTTAGGTGGGAAATTATCTGGGTTTTGGTCTTTTTAAGTTGTTTTACTGGAACCTGTAAATTTAATAATGTACGGGTGTTGAAATGTGCCTGTTCTAGAACAAATTGTTAACATTGTAATGGGCATTTTAATCATGAATCATGAATCATGAATCATGAATCATTAATCATTAATCTATGCTAAAATTGGCTGTTTCAAGTCAATGCTTTAACACAGCTGAAGCCCTTACACTCCTGTGACTTGCTAAGATAGAAGAATTGAAAAAAGTGCACATAAGGATGTAATTATTTTGAAAGGATGCTTAACTTATAATTGGCCTTTCTAATCATTAGTTGTTTATCCATGCTAACTGTTTTATTGTGTTTATTTATGCTAAAATTGGCCTTCTAACCACCAGCCTTCTAAAAATGGTATAACCATTTATCTTTGCTAAAATTGGCTGTTTCAGGTTGTTGTGATATATTACTGAATGTATAAGTAGTATAGTTTAGGATAAAGGGTAGTTTAGGTATTTTGGAAATAGCCTACACCTATAAATAAGGTTGAATTGTATCTTATTGTATGAATGAAAGAAAAGCTCTCTTATTCCACATAAAATCAACATGGTATCAGAGCCTAAAACCCACCTTTCGTCAGCCCAAACACAGTAGAGAGAGAAAACAATAGAGAGAGAAAAACCCTAGAAGCTACTGTGACCAACAGGAGGGAGAGTGAACCGTCACCGCCTAGACCAGGCGAAAGAGGAGCCGTCGATCGGCCATCGCCCTCTTTTCGGTCACCAGCAGACGCCGCGCGTGAGCTCACGCGCCGCCGACAGTTCTGCCGGCTTCTTCACGCGCCGGCGCGTGACGCTTACTCCGGCCACTCCTCCGGCGGCGGCTCACTCCAGTAGCGTCGCCTTGGTGTTGCGCCTCCTCCTAGGCCATTTTTCTGCACTGGTTCTTGTGTTTTCGGGGCTGTCTTTTGGGTTGCACCCTTTTTCGGGTGTTTTTTTTTTGGTATTCAGACCTGATTTCAGTAGTTTCTGCTGTTTTTGACAATGGGTGATGGTATTGACACTAAAGTTGGTGCTTCATATGACAACCCATCATTACAAATCAGTCCGGTGAAGCTAAATGGTACAAATTATATTGCATGGTCTAGGTCATGTTTATTGTTCATTAAAGCCAGAAGGTTACAAGGCTATATTACGGGTTCTAAAGCCTCACCCACACCTGAAAGTGACGCTTATGACAAATGGGACTCTGAAAACTCATTAGTTATGTCCTGGCTTATAAATTCTATGGAGCCTAGAATTGCTAATGGGTATTTGATGTTGGATACTGCAGCAAAAATTTGGAAAACTGTGACTACGACCTACTCTCA